>PVKE010030808.1:0-19407 GCA_004027555.1 Craseonycteris thonglongyai
GTCATTTAACTGTGTCTGGGTACTTTGCCAGCATTGAGTGAGCTCTCTGAGTGTCTTGATTAATGCAGCCCTGAATTCTGTTTCACTTAGATTTGATTCCAAGTGTGCACGGTCCTTTACTAAAGACTGCCCCTGATCTTCTGGAGGGGCTTTGGATTCTGAGGTGTGCATTGTGTTTGATGTGGTTCTTTTTGCTTTAGGCATGAGTCTGTTATCCCTCTGGGGGTTTGCCTATCAGATGGGCTTCTCTTTATTTTTTCTTTTGACTCAGTTGTGGGAGAAGGAGATTTTGGGAGTGGGTTGGGAGAAGCAGACAGCTTCTGTGTCCTGGGGTACTTCAGGTTGCTGTATTTGCTGTGAGATAGCAGGGTATTAAAGGTGTAGCCAGGGGTGTGGGCATGTGAGTAGGAGCTAGGGTGGGCCTGAGACACAATAGCAGATTCCTCTTTCAGCAGTGGGGCTGGTGGTTCAGTGCAGGCGGAGCGCTGGAGCTCTGGTCTTCCCTCCTCCTGGCTGCCCCTCCTTTAACCATGTCTGTAAGGAACGCCCGCAGGGCAGCACTTGGATGGGCTGGGGCTTGCCAGAGACCCCAGTCGGCCGCGCAGTCCCGCGCGCAGACAATGATACCGCGGGACCCGGCCGGCAGCCCAGTTACGCGAGTGGTCCGCAACGTCCCAGAGGCCTGGTGGGTGGGATGCCAAAAGCCCAGCTGCACGCTCGCGAGCAGGCAACAGCACTGCAGCAGCCTGGTGGGCGGGGCGCCGAAAGCCGGTCCCGCGCACAGGCAGCGGTGCTGTGGGTGCCTGGCGAGCAGGGTGCTAAAAGCCCTGTAGCATGCTGGCAAGCAGGCAGTGGCGCCGCGGCGCCCCGGGCTGGGCACCGAAAGCCCGGGTGCGTGCACGCAGCAATGCGCAGCAGCCCAGTGGGTGGGGCGCCGAAAGCCCAGCCATGCACTTGTGCGCAGGCAGTGGCGCAGCAGCGGCCTGGTGAGCATGCCACCCAAAAGCCCAACTGCGCGCTGGCAAGCAAGCAGCGGTGTCGCAGCGGCCTGGTGGGTGGGGCGCCGAAAGCCCAGTTGCACGCTGGCAGCAGTGCCGTGGAGGCCTGGTGGGTGGGGCGCCGAAAGCCCTGTGCACACAGGCTGTAGCTCGGGTGGCAGCCACTCTATGCTCCCGGCTCTGTTGAGACCCCGGATTCACTCCAAGCACGTCCAATGCAGCTATGCCCACTCAAGCCCCAGCCCTCACTCCAAGAGCCCTGTCTTCAGAAGGCGCTCCTTCACAGTCAATCTCCTCCATAAATCAGGGGTGCTGAGCTGTTGTGGGCTGGTGCCCTGCTCTCACCCCGCCCGCCGGGAAGTGCAGCCGACCTGCTCCACAGTCCGTGTTCCACTTTAGGCTCTGTGATCTGATTAGGGCACTGTGTGCTGTCCCTTGAGTTTGGATGTTAAATTGTCCACAGTCTTGTGGGGATTCCACGCTCCCTATGTCTCGGCTTCCAGCCCGCCCTCGATCCAGCTCCACTTTGACCGTAGTCCCCCAATCCCCCTTTGTTTTTGCCAACACTGGACCGCGCTCTGAGTCTTTGTCCCCAAACCGCTGCTTCCCTTTTCCTCTCCCACTGTCCCCTTTTTTCTCTAACCTTTGTGTGTTGTTCTGCGTTGTGTGGTTCTCTTAGTTGAGGTTTCTCCTCAGGGTTTCCCCTGTGGATTCCCCTCTGTTCACAAGGCCCTTCCCAGGCAGTTATCGGCGTTCTCCTCTCATGCCGCCATCTTGGATCTCTTTGCTCAGTTTTTAACTGTAAACTTCCTTTTTTTTTTTTTTTTTTTAAGTAGAAGGGTCATTTATAGTTGATACAGATGAAATTTAGGAAAGAATAAAAATCAGCTTTTTAAAATCTGGAATCACTTAAGCAACAAACAAATGAAACAACGTAAGGTAGACATGGTAACCAGAACACACATAATTAAACCTCACATTTTAGGTTTTTGTATCTTAATCTCTCCAGCTGTGCAAAGAAATAAAGGAGGATTAAATATGCAATGAGTGGTGGGTGTCTCTAGCTACTTCATAGGTTGTTCCTCAGAATGAATCAACACATTCATCATCTGCCATAAATTGTTCATTCTCACCAATAAGTCATTTTTTAGAATGTCCAGATTCATTGCTGTAGCCTCATGCATGTGAGGTTACTAGAGACCAGAATTTTGTTCTAAATATCATCAATGTATTCACTTTTTAATTTATACATGTAGTCTTGGCAAACATAAGGAATAACAATGAAAAAAATATTTAGGTCTTACTCATAAGGATTGTGAGCTTTGAAGATATAACACTCAGAAAGTAGCTTAGCATAGAGTATTTAGTAAAAGTTTGTTAACAGAATGAAAGGAGAAATGGATGGTGAATGGGGTAGACAGATAGGTGAATGAATGGTCTGACTTGGAGTCTATCCCTCTTACCAAATAAAAATGATATCTTGAGATGGCATATTGCAACATAAAGTGGTATAAAAGGCAAGGAGAGGTGAACTATTTTTAGAAACAAGAGAGATTTTATTTCAATCTTATATCTGCCATTGATTGTCACTTAATTATTGTTGAGCCTCAGTTCTCTCTGTATAATGTAAGGAGTAAGAGTAGTGGAGTATTGGGAAGATTTAGTAATATAATTATAACATAATAAGTGTTATTTTTTTAGTGCAACACCCAGCACGCAGGAAGCATCAGGAATAATCAGCCATTAATAGAAGATGCTAGTTATATTCAGGTTTTTCTTTAACCATAAAAATATGACCATGCACATAAAAATAAACATTTTTAAATCAGTTACGGTGGTAGGCCTTTATATTTTTTTCTTACCTTTGAAATAACTTCAAGACAATGCTGTCATGGAAAGCCTCTGTATGAGAAACTATCATTTTTAGTACCACTTGTGTTTCTGAAATCTGTCACATTCCCAGTTTACCCCTTGACCTTCCTGGGAGCTGAAACAAAGACTAAATCATCATAAAACTTTTTGAGGTTTGCTTTAAATCTACTTTGGAGCAACATAAAAGAGGTCTCCTTGTAACTGACTTTCTGTCAAACTGAACAGGTTCATTCCAGGGCATACAATGTATACCCCCCACCTGGCCAACACCCCTGTGGCACCAGTGTTCAGGATCCTAAGGAATTTCATATGGGTTGTGACAAAATCAACCACATGTAGGTAATGATACCAGGTGACATGGGAGTACAGGGCATACAAGAAGTGGGAGGTGGGGGCTTTAGGCTTGCCTTAAAGTTTATATCCAGCTGTGTCTAATGCACCTTCCTTACAGACATTATGGACACCCTATTGTCACTTGTCATTCAGTGATTGAGTACATACTCAAAAGGCAAAGATACCTCCTTTCCTTTCACAATGTTATTTCTGAGCAGTGTGATTCATGAATGAATGGTGACATTCAATAGTTAATCCAAAATCTTTAAAATGTTGGAACTAATTAACAGATTCAGTAAGTTGCAAGATATAAAATTAACATACTAAGTCGGTTGTGTTTCTGTACACTAACCAAAAAAAGTCTGAAAGGAAACAATTGCATCACAGTAGTATCAAAAACTATAAAAACTTAGCAATATATATAACCAAGGAAGTGAAAGATCACAATAAAAACTATAAGCCTTTGATGGAAGAAATTGTAGAATATACACAAATGGATTAGAAGAATTGATATAGTTAACATATCTATATTATCCAAAGCTATCTAATGATTCAATGCAATTTCTAACAAAATTCCAACGGTATTTTTCACAAAATTAGAAAACTTTGGGGGAGACATCTTCAAGATAGAAACATCAAGATGGAAACTACAACAAATTAAACAACTAAAATCCACCAAAGGGAACCCCTAAGCTGAAACACCCACTCATCTCACACACAAAAAAAAACCCCAAAAGTTGGAGACAGAAAGGGGGAAAGGGTGAGCAAGGGAGAAGAGAAAGGGAAGTGCAAAGACAGGGCCTTGGGACATGATCCAGAGCCTAGCAGGGGAGGGAGTGTGGGATGGAGTACAGCACAATCCTGGGAAAGTTAGGGACTGAGGCACCGACAGGCATGGAAACATGGGCTGCAACACAGCATGATCCTAGACAAAGCAGACCCACAAAAATAAAAAGGCAGACATGGCCATGCACACACCCTCCCCGGCCCAGTGCATTGTAGACGCAGCTGAGCTCAGCACTCAGGGCAGTGACCTCAAGGCACACAGAGGTAGTAACCAGCACTGCCCTCACTGCCAAGCAGAAATCATAGACACAGAGGCTGGTTGCCTCCCACTACCTCCCAGAACTTACCTCCCAGTACCCGCCACCCAGTGCTGACAAGGAACTGTAGGGACTAGTCAGCTGCTTTCTGGAAATCACCAATACCTGACACTATAAACAAGCCTGCACCTAACCCAACAAAACACCCATCCCCTTCTCACTGAAACCAGCAGGGGGGTTCGGGGAAGCTGCAACATACAGACAGGGCAGCTTCTGCCTGTACTGGGATTCCAGAGACACAGAACCCAATGGCCTCCCAAATGGGAGGCACACTGAGACCAAGGTGACTGGGTCAAAGAAGAGAAGCCCACCTCCCCCCAAAATTTCCCAGTATGAGACTAAAAAGCCAAGAGAAAATAAACCATCGCAGCCCATGAGCTCCCCTGACACCTCCTGGGGAACAAAAGAAAGACTTCCTCATATCTACCAGGGAAAAGTTCTTAGGCACCCAGGAAGAGAAACACACCAACAGATATGGATGCCTTAGGAAACAAACTCTTCAGAAAGAAAAAAAAAAAACCTCCCGAAACAGAATTTAAAGACATGAAAACATGTGTTTTAAATGACACAGAATTTAAGAATGCAGTTCTGAAAACACTCAAAGAGATCCAAGGAAACACAAGAGGCAGTTTAATGAACTCAGAAAGAAAACCTGTGAACAGGAATATTTTAACAAAGAAAGTGAAATTTTAAAAATGAACCAAAGAGAAATTCTTGAGATAAACAACACAATAAAAGAGCTGAAACAATAAAATAGCTAGCATAGGAAACAGATCTGACAAGGTGGAGAAAAAGATTAGTGATTATTGAAGATAGAAATATGGAAAATACGGGATGCCAGGTTAGCTCAACAGGTTAAGCACTTGCCTTGCAACCGTGAGGTCCAGGGATCATATCCCAGCCCTGGCCCATGCAGACGTGTGTGCTAAACTGTGGCACAACTGATAACCCCTGGGATGGTGGCAAAGATTCTCACCTTCCATGTGAGAGGCCCCCCATCCACCTGTGTGGAATGAAACTATGTCACAACTAATAATGTAGAGCTATGGAAACTGATCTAGACGTTCTCTCTCTCTCTCTCTCTCTCTCTCTCTCTCTCTCTCTCTCTCTCTCTTCCTCTCTCAACAATAAAATAAATCTTAAAAAAACAAAAAAGATGAAGAAATAAAAAACAATACAGAGAAACAAGTGAGAATGAAAACATATCCTATAAAAATTATTGGGAGAAGTGTCATTCAGGTCCTCTGCCCACTTCTTAATTTGGATTGTTTGTTTTTTGTTGTTGAGTTATGTAAGTTCTTCATATATTTTGGATATTAGTCCTTTATTGGAGGCACTGCAAATATTTTCTACCATTTGTTTGGTTGCCTCTTTATTTTATTGAAGGGCTCTTTGGCTGTGCAGAAACTTTTTAGTTTGATATACTCCCATTTTTTATTTTTGCTTTTACTTCCCTTACCTTTGAGGTCAATTTCATAAAATCTGTCTTGAATCAAAGGTACATAAGTTTAGTACAAATATTTTCTTCTATGTACAAAAATCCATTGCATTCCTATATACTAACAATGACATTTCAAAAAAAATGAAATGAGAAAAACAATACCTTTTGCAATTACAACAAAAACAATGGGAACAAAATACATGGGAATAAACTTTACAAAGGATGTAAAGGATTAATACACTGAACATTATAAAACACTATTAAAAGAAATTGAAGAAGACACAAAGAAATGGGAAGATAATTTATGTTCATGGATTAGAAGGATCAACATACTTAAAATGGTTATATTACCCAAAGAAATATATAGATTTAATGCAATTCCCTTCAAAATCTCACAGACATTCTTTCAAGAAATAATTTTTTTTTTAAATCATCAGATTTGTATGGAATCAGAGAATACTCTACATAGCCAAAACATATCCTATTAAAAAGAGCTAGGCTGGAGACATCACACTTGACAACTTCAATATATACTACAAAGTGTCAGTAATCAAAACAGCCACACAGGCCAATTGGGAAAAAAATGAAAACCCAAAAATAAATTTACATGTATGTAGGCAGATAATTTTTGACACAGGAGCAAAAAATATACAATGGAGAAAAGAAAGCCTCTTCAGTAAATGGTGCTGGGAAAATTGGAAGTCGTGTGCAAAAGAATGTATCTCTGGGGAAGCTGGGATGGCTCAGTGGGTTAAGCACTCACTTTGCAGCCCCAGGAACCAAGGATTGAATCCCGGCCCTGGCCTGTGTGGACCCATATGCTGAACTGAGGAGTGCCCCCAGTTCAGTTCTCACCAAGGTGAGACCCTGGCCAAATTCCTGCCCTGTGCACCTGTACATCCCCATGCCCACCTGTGGAATGAAACTATGTGGAAAAACCAATGATGTGCAACTATGAAGACTGTTCTGGGCCCTTGCCCTTCTCTCTGTCTCTGTATCTCCCTCTCTCTCTCTCTCTCACTCTCTCTCTCTGTCAAAAACAATAAAAATAAATCTTTAAAAAAGAAAAAGAATGAATCTGGACTGCAAGCTGTCACCATATACCAAAATTAACTCAAAATAGATCAAAGACCTCTACATAAGACCTAAAACAGTAAATAGTTGCACCTCAGTTCAAGATACGGATTTGTAGGAGTTGGGGCTGGGATTTGATCATTTGATCCCCAGACCTTGTGATTATAAGGCAAGCACTCAACTTGTTGAACTATCCCGATATCCCTATATGTAATTTTACTAACCAATATCACTCCAATAAACTTTGTAATAAAAAATTTTTTTTATTTATATGAAACCCCAAAACTCAGACTAGCCAAAGCAGTCCTGAGAAAACAAAACTGGAAGCATCACAGTTTTGTTTCACACTATATTGCCAAGCTAGAATAAACAAAATAACATAACACTGGTATAATAATAGATGCACAGACCAATGAAATAGAACAAATAGTCCAGAAATGAACCTCCACATATATATAGTAAACGAATATAAGGAGCCAAAATAATTAGGGAAAAGATAGCCTCTTTAATAAATTGTACTGGGAGAACAAGATGACAGGCAAAAAAGGAAATTGGAGCCCTATTTTGCACCACTCACAAATATTAACTCAAAATGTATTAAAAACTTAAGCATAAGACCTGAATCCATTAAATTCCTTAAAGAATTTCTAGAGAAAAATCCCCTTGACTTTGGTCTTGTCAACAGTTTTTTTGGAAATGACACAAAAACACAAGCAGCAAAAGCAAAAATCAACAAATGGAACTACACAAACTAAAAGGCTTCTGAATAACAACAAAAATCAACAAAATAAAAAGTCAACCTATGAGATGGAAGAAGTATTTTGAAATGATATATTTGACAAAGTGCTAATATTCAAAACAAAGGGTATATAAAAACTCAAACAACAAATAACAAAAGAAATCCAATTTAAATATGGCACAGAACCTGAAAAGAGGTTTTTCTCCAGAAGATATATAAATGACCAACATGTTTATGAAAATATACTCAATATCAGTAATCATCAGGGAAATTTAAATCAAAACAACAATGAGATACCACCTCACACCAATTAGAGTGGCTATTATCAATGACAAGAAATAATAAGTGTCAGCAAGGATGTGGAGGAAATAGAACTCTTGTAAACTGTTGGTGGGAATGTAAATTGGCTGAGGTGCTATGATAAAAATTATAGATATTTTCAAAAATATTAAAAACATAACTACCATATTATCCAGAAATCCCACTTCAGGGTACATGAGGACTGTCTAGAAAGTATCCAGCTATGTAACCATTCTCGTTGTACTGACAACAGCTGGATTGTTTCTGGACAGCCCTTGTATATCCAAAGAAAATAACAACAGGATATCAAAAAGATATCTACATGACCATGTTCATTGCTGCATTATTCACAACAGAAAAGATAGGGACATAACCTAAGTGTCTGTCAGCAGATAAATTATTTAAAAAGATACATATTATATTTTATATATTTTATTATATATTATACAAGGACTGACGATTAAGTTTGTTGAAATCCTAGAAAAAGGTGCTACCTGCCTCATTGCTGAATAGCTTTATGGTCACCTTGGAAGTACTCCCCTTGGGAAGCTATACACTGACACCAGTGCCTAGTCCACACTTCAAAGCAATTTTGGAACTATTTTTCTGGATGCCCTTCAGCGACATCATTGTATTGTTTATCCTTGATGTTCTGAATATCATCAAAATGTCTTCTTTTCAATATTTTCTTTCTCTTCAGGTAAAGAAAAAAGTCATTGGGAGCCAGATCAGGTGAGTAGGGAAGGTGTTCTAATACAGTTATTTGTTTACTGACTAAAAGCACCCTCACAGAAAATGCTGTGTGAATTGGTACATTGTCATGATGCAAGAGTTGTTGGTGAAAAGTTCAGTGTGTTTTCATCTAACTTTTTCATGCAGACTTTTCAGAGCATCCAACTTTCAGTTGGTACAAGTTCATAATGAACAATACCTCTGATATCAAAAAAGGTTAGCAACATCATTTTGATTCTTTTTTTTTAAAGATTTATTTATTGTTTTTGACAGAGAGAGAGAGATATACAGAGTCAGAGACAGAGAGAAGGGGGCGGGCCCAGAACAGTCTCCATAGTTGCACATCATTGGTTTTTCTACATAGTTTCATTCCACAGGTGGGCACAGGGCTGCACAGGGCAGGAACTGGGCCGGGGTCTCGCCCCGGTGAGAACTGAACTGGGGGTACTCCCCAGTTCAGCATATGGGTCCACACGGGCCAGGGCCGGGATTTGATCCTTGGTCCCCAGGGCTGCAAAGTGAGGTCCCAACCCACTGAGCCATCCCGGCTTCCCCATCATTTTGATTCTTGATTTAGACTGACAGAAATTTTTTGGTTGTGGAAAATTGGCTGATTTTTATTGTGCACTTTGACTCTTTGTTTAAGGGTGTATTGGCACACCCACATTTCATCACGAGTGATAACATGGCCCAGAACATCATCTTGCCTCTCCAAAAGGTCTTGGCAAACTTCAACTCTCCTTTGCTTTTGTCCATTGATGAGCTCCTTTGGGACCATTTTTGCACTCACCTTTCCCATGCCAATATTTTCAGTGAAGAGTTTCCTAACTGTTTCTCTATTGATATTTACTTAATCTGCTATGCTTCTCAGAGTCAACCAAAAATTTTAATGCACAATTTAACTAATTTTAGCAATGTTTTGTCAGTTCTGCTCATTACTGCCCACTGGGGACTCTCTTCACCAGTGACATTTTCTCTTCCCTCAGAAAAACATTTAATCCATTTGTACACTGCCCTTTTCTTCATGGCATTATCCCAATAAACTTGGACTAACATGTTTCTGATTTCATTTCCACTCCTTCCAAGTTTAGCAAGAAATTTAATGTTTATTATTTGCTCTAATTCAAGCTCTGACATTCTTATGATGGCACACAAAAACACACAACAAAAATAATGAACGCCACTCACAAGACACTGCCACATGTCAGCATGAACACAGCTGTGAAACACTGATATACCACGATTATGAAACCTTACCAAGTTGTTTGTGCAGTGCTGCCAATATAAGTGCATGGTGGCAAGTTGCCAAACTTAATTGTCAGACTCTGTATATTATATACTCTATATTATATGTTATGTGTTACATGTTATACATTATACTATGTTATGTTATATTATTTATATTATATTTAGATATCAAAGTGCATTATATATACATATATAAAATGAAATATTATTCAGCCATAAGAAAGAAAAAAATCTTGCCATTTGTAACAACATGGATGAAGCTTGAGGACATTATGCTAAAGTGTTAAGTCAGACAGAGAAGGACAAATACTGTATGATATCACCTATTTGTAGGCTGACTGAATGTACTATTTTAAACAGGACAGAAAACAACAGTACTGTCTCATATCAAATGGTACATATGATCAGCCTAGCCTTGCTGGGCTAATAAATTCAAGGTGTCAGTACCATTTTATTCTGTCCCATTTGAAACAGTACATCCGGTCAGCCCACATATGGAATCTAAAAGTGAACTTGTGGAAACAGAGTACAACAGTAGTTACCAGGGGCAGGATGTGAGGGAATTGAGGAAATGTTGATCAAAAGGAACAAATTTGCAGTTAGAAGTAGTTCTGGAGATCTAATGCACAGTCTTATGATTATAGTCAACAATATTGTATTCTATATTTCAAAGTTGCTAAGACACTAAATTTTAAATGTTGTCACCACGAAAAAGAAATTTCAACTATGTGACATGATGGAGATGTTGGCTAATGTTACAGTGGTAATCACATTACAATATATAAATGTATCAAATCAACATGTTGAACAATTTAAATTTACAGAATTATGTTCAGTTATATCTCAGTTTTTAAATAAACTTCAGTCATCTAAAATATTAAAGTATATAAATAAAATGCTACAAAGTACTTTACAGGCAGTAGATATGTGATAAAAGTGGTTTGAAACAGGATAAGTTTTGAAATTTGTTTGAGACTCAAAATTATATGATTATGGTTTGGTGTTTGCACCACAATCATAAATAGTAATCTTGTATTTATTCTTCACTACAATTATGAAAGATTTTTGTAAGTCACAATATAGTGGAAATATTTATTTCCCAAAGAAATACTTGTTGTTACCCCAGAACTAGAATATACTTTTGCAAAAGAAAATGTTAATCAAAACTGCCATAAGGGAAGCCGGGATGGCTCAGTGGGTTAAACGCTCACTTTGAAGCCCCGGGGACCGAGGATCGAATCCCGGCCCCGGCCCGTGTGGACCCATATGCTGAACTGGGGAGTTCTCCCAGTTCAGTTCTCTCTCTGTCTCTGTATCTCTCTCTGTCTCTCTCTGTCAAAAACAATACAAAACTGGGGAAGCCGAGATGGCTCAGTGGGTTGGGCGCTCACTTTGCAGCGCCAGGGACTGGGGATCGAGTCCCGGCCCCGGCCCATGCGGCACCATATGCTGAGCTGGGAGCTCCCCCAGTTCAGTTCTCTCTCTGTCTCTGTATCTCTCTCTGTCTCTCTCTGTCAAAAACAATACAAAACTGGGGAAGCCGAGATGGCTCAGTGGGTTGGGCGCTCACTTTGCAGCGCCAGGGACCGGGGATCGAGTCCCGGCCCCAGCCCATGCGACACCGTATGCTGAGCTGGGAGCTCCCCCAGTTCAGTTCTCTCTCTGTCTCTGTATCTCTCTCTCTCTCTCTCTGTCAACAAAAAACCAATAAATAAATAAATAAATAAATAAATAAATAAATAAAACAATAAAAAACTAACTAAATAAATAAAATAATATTTAAAAAAAAACTGCCATAAAAAGGAGCCAATTTTTTGTGGGTTTTTTCCTGGGATTTTAATAAATTTCCTTAACAACTAGTTGAAGTAGTTGAACATGCTAACGATGAGCAAAATGAAAACAAGAAAGTTGTCAGTCTTATTTCAAAAGTGAACCAACTGGTAACAGTAGTTATCATTTCAAATACTTTATTTTTACAATTGCTCATAGGAATGATTTTTATTAAATATATGTTTCTTATTTTTCAGTGATTAAAAAAATCATATTTGGATACATTTATTTGCAGTGAATACTGTCCTTAGTTTAATAACACTGGTTTGTTGAGAATTATATGAGTATATAATGAGTTCAGATAATGAATAGGAACAGCTTTATGGATTAATATTGCTCAGGACATCGATATTTTAGGAAATAGCATGATATTTGCAGTTGGCACATTATTAGCCTTATTATATGTCAGTTTAATTCTCAAATAAAGGTTTTATAATGTTCCTCAGTAGTCTTGAATTGGAAGTGTCTTGAACATAGGGGTTGAGAAAATAGAATGGTTGCAATAATTGTTCATGGTACATTAATTCCAAGATCCTCCTTTGAGAAAAATTAACAACTGGTATATTTATACACATCAACAACAGGGCCACAAAATATTTCAAGGACACAAAGAATTGTGTAATCATATGATACACTTTACTTTCTTAGTCCTTTGATAGACTAAAAGGTCTTATTGTATATCACGGTTTACTGGTCAACCCTTAAGGATCTTTCCCAATTAGGGTTAAAAGGAGCCAGGGGTTGCTCCTGCTAATACCTATCTATGTCCTCTCTCCGCATCTGCCACGAGGGGGCAAAACTGAAATTGCCTCATCCTAGGACTGTGTACTTCTTTTTACTGTAGAACCATGTTCTTCATTGTGAGTACAGTTAAAACCTAGGTTTTTGTGTGGAAGAATTCAGGCCAGTCTGTGATGATATATGTTCTTATAGTCGACTATAGTATCATTTTAGTTCTTTTATTACAAGTCATCAAACACTATATCTGGAAAACGTGAGGATAAATTATGATACATTCATAAACTGCTGGGACATAACAAGAAACAAGTGAACAGGACACGTTGGGGATATAAAAGCTATTGAATGAGAAATGTTCTGTGCTAGCTATAAATGGATTTGCTATTTATAGAGAAACTCCATTACATTGGTCTTCTGAACCAGCTAACATTTCCCTGATCTTTTTCCTAGTGTAGCAAGTAAAATCATATTTATTCTTTTAGAGAGTTTCTATAGCATCTTTATCAATTTAAATTTTGCTTTACCACTTTGTTATATAGTCAATTTTTAATTTCATAAGGTGGACATACAAAATGTAATAACCTATTTCTAACTGAAAATTTTTACACATGATTCTTTTTCCAGCCAAATTGTATGATTAATCAAGAAATCACAATGTATCCCTTCTTTCCTGAATTTCTTTGAGGAGTATCTTTTAAGGTCAGAGGATGTTATTTTCCCATATCCAGAAATTTGTTAGAAGATGATACATTGAGATTAACCAGTTCCCTTTTTGTTGTCTTTATGTTTCTTAAAAAAAAAAAAAAAGACACATGATCTCGTGTAAAGAAAGTAATAAAGACTATAAGGACTGTCCAGAAAATATGCAGCCGTGTAATATGAAAAATAGAGGCATTTGTGGCTGGATTTTTTTTTTTTTTTTGGACAGCTCTCATATACTAAAAACTGTTAGAACTTATAAACAAGTTCAGCAAGGTTGCAAGTTAGAAGATCAATATACAAAAATCGATTGTATTTTTATGCAAAAAAATGGACAATCCAAAAATGGAGTATAAGAAATAATTTCATTTACAATTGCAACAGAGATAGTAAAATATTGAAAAGTAAATTTAACAGAAGACATAAAAACATTGTTGAAAGAAATTTTTAAAAATAGAAAAAAGATCTCAAGCTTATGGATTAGATGGCTTAATATTGTTAAGTTGACAATATTCCCCAAATTCATCTTCAGATTTAGTGCAATTTTTATTATAACCCCAGCTGGCTTCTTTGTATATATTGACCAGCTCATCCTAAAATTCATATGGTAGTATAAGAAACTCAGAGTAACCAAAATAATCTTAAAAAAAAAAAAAATCTGGAGGCTTTAAAATTTTTAAAGATCTCTATTTCAAACTTATTATAAAGTGAGGGTAATCAAGATTGGATGTTACTGTCATAGGGGTAGACATATTCATCAATGAAACAGAATTAAGAATCCCAAATTAAACCTATGTGTCTACGGTCAACTGACTTTAACAAGGGTATCAAGACAATTCAATAGAGAAAGAATTATCTTTTAAATGATGCTGGAATGACTGTATAATTTATGCAAAAGAATGAAATTGGACCCTTACTTACACCTGTTAAAAATTAACTCAAAATGGATCAAAGCCCCAAGTGCAAGATGTAAATAAATGTAAATCTATGAAACTGTTAGAAGAAAACTTAGAAGTAAATATTCATGACCTTGGATTTGGCAGTGGATTCTTAGGTATGACACCAAAATTATGAGTAACAAAAGGAAAAATAAATTGGTCTTCATCAAAATTAAAATGTCCTATTCTTCAAAGGACACTATCAAGGAAGTGAAAAGATATCCCACAGAATGGGAGAAAATATTTGTAATTCATATATCTGATAAGAGACTTGAATCCAGAATATATAAAGAGTTCTTACAACTCAATAGTAAAAGACAACCTAATTTTAAATTTTAAAATGGACAAAGGACCTGAATAAACTTATCTCCAAAGAAGATAGACAAATAGACAATATACATATGAAAAGATTCCCAACATCATTACTTATTAGAAAAAATGCAAATTTAAACCACAATGAGGTATCTCCTAAGATGTATCTCATAACCACTAGAATGGTTATACTTAAAAGATGAAAATAAGTGTTGACAAGGATGTGAAGAAATTGGAACCTTTATATACTGCTGATAGGAATATAAATGGCACTATCACTTTTTTTTTAAAGCTTAGGGGTTTCTCAAATGGTTACATGTATATGCAATGAAGCTTTTATAAAAATAAAGCAGGAATATGGTACTCTGATTGGCTTAATCTTCGGCCATAGGCTCCTTGCCTGTTTCAGGGGAGAGCCTAACCTGAACAAATGAGTTGTAAATAGGCACAGTGTAATTTTCCTGGAAGAAGGATGAATAAATAAATACCACATGGTTAAAAGAGCAAATGTTTGCTACACATGTTCTTGAGGTCATTAAGAGATCTAATCTGGAGAAAAAATATGGCAGCATGAGAGGAGAACCCCGATACCTACCTGGGAGGGAACTTATGAACAAAGGGGAATCCACAGGGGAAACCCTGAGAAGCACCCTCAACTGAGGGAATCACACAACGCAGAACAACACACAAAGGTTAGAAGAAAAAGGGGAGAATGGGAGAGGGAAGGGGAAGGAGCAGTTCAGGGACAGGGACGTGGAGCGCGGCCCGAGGCTTGCAAAAACAAAGGGGGATTGGGGGACTATGGTCAAAGTGGAGCTAGATCAAGGGCAGTTGGAAGCCGAGACCTAAGGAGAGTGGAAACCCCACAAGATCGTGGACAATTTAACATCCGAACTCAAGGGGCAGAACGCGGTGCCCTAATCAGATCACGGAGCCTGAGGTTGAACAGGGACTGTGGACCAGGGCGGCTGCACTGGCAGCCCCCAGGCAGAAGGGGAGAGAGCAGGGCATCAGCCCACAACAGATCGACACCCCTGACTTACAGAGGAGATACAGCTAAGTTCCTAGCGTTGATTGTTAGGAAGCACCTTTTGAAGACAGAGCTCTTGGAGTGAGGGCAGCGGCTTCAGAGGTAGCACACTTGACTGCAATAGATGCGCTTAAAGTGAAAAAAACGTGACCTGATGGAGGTCTTAGAGACCCAGCGGAGCTGCCAGCTTAGCAGTGACCCGAGCCACTGCCGCCTCACTACTGACCAGGCCGCAGCTGTGCCACCGCCTGTGCAGCCGACCAGGCTTCCGCAAAGCCCCCACTCGCAACACCACCGCGCTGTGGCCCGGCGGGCCTGACGCACAAATGTGATTAAAGTAATAGCAGCTGATCAGAGGGGAGAAAGACCGGAGCTGCTGCGCCCCCACCTACACTGAAACACCAGCACCCCTGCTGAAAGAGGAATCTGCTATTGTGTCTCAGGCCTGCCCTAGCTCCTATTCACATGTCCCCACGCCCAACCCACACCTTCACTACCCTGCCTTCTAACAGCTAAGACAGCAACCTGAAGAGCAACCCCAGGACACAGAAAATGACTATGTCACCCAACACTCTCGCAAAAACTCCTCCTCCCACAACTAAGCCCATAAGAAAAAAATAAAGAGAAGCCTATCTCATAGGCAAACCCCCAGAGGGAAAACATACTCATGCCTAAAGCAGAAAGAACCACATCACACACAATGCACACCTCAGAATCCAAAGACCCTCCAAAAGATCAAGGGCATTAATTAGAAAAGGAGCTTGCAAACTTGGAATTAAATCTAAGTGAAACAGAATTCAAGGCTGCAATACTCAAGACACTCAGAGAGTTCAGTAAATGCTGGCAAAGTACTCAGACACAGTTAAATGACCTCAACAAGAAATTTTCTGAGTAAAATGAGTACTTTACCAATAAAAGTGAGAAGTTAGAGCAGAACCAAAAGGAACTCCTTCAAATGAAAGGCATCATGGGAGAGTTGAAAAAAAGAATTGACCAGCATAAGAAATAGGGCTGACCAGCTGGAATAAAGAATTAGTGAAATGGAAGATAGAAACATGGAAATGTCACAGAGGGAAAAAGAAAGGGAAATGAGAATCAAGAGAAATGAAAGAGCCCTACAAGAACTTTCTGACTCCATCAGAAAGAACAATATTAGAATAATACGGGTTGCACAAGGAAGCAAGATGAAATCTTCTCAGAGTCTACTAAAACTAATAGCGGATGAGAATGTTCCTAACCTATGGAAAGAAAAAAACCCCAAATTCAGGAGGAAAACAGGAGCACTAACTACCTAGACCCTAGCAGACCTTCTCCAAGGCACATTGTTCTGAAGATGACAAAAAACAAAGACAAAGAAAGACTCCTCAAGGCTGCCAGGGAAAAACAAAATATAACTTTCAAAGGAAAAATTATCAGGCTGTCAACAGACTTATCAGCAGAAACTCTGCAAGTCAGGGCGGAGTGGAACCCAATCTTCAAAATATTAAAAGAGAGAAATTTCCAGCCAAGAATCAACAATCCAGCAAAATTAACCTTTAGATATGAAGGAGGAATTAAGGCCTTTTCAGATATACAGAAGCTGAGGGAATTCTCCAGCTCAAAACTGGCACTCCAAGAAATACTGAAGGAGGCTATTCGACCTGAATCAAGAAATCAAAATAAATGGAGAAAAGTTGGGACAACAAAAAAATAAAAAGGAAAGAAGAAATGGATACAGCATATCCTCATATATCAATCACACCTTGAATGTAAATGAAGTGAATTCACCAATAAAGAGGCACAGAATAGCAGACTGGATAAAAAAACAAAAGCCAACCATATGCTGCCTACAAGAGACACACCTCAGTCACAAAGACAAATATAGACTCAGGGTAAAAGGATGGAAAACAATACTCCAGGAAAATGGCAGTTAGAGAAAAACAGGAGTGGCCATACTATTTCTGATGAAATAGACATCAGGATAAAAAAAATAATAAGACATAAAGATGGACATTACATCTTTATAAAAGGGACAATACATCAAGAAAAGATGACACTCATCAATATATATGCCCCCAATCAGAAAGCACCGAAATTTATAAAGCAACTACTATCAGATCTAATAGGAGAATTTGACAAAAATACAATTATAGTAGGGGATCTAAACACCCCCCTGACAACATTGGAGAGATCATCCAAGCAAAAAATAAATAAGGAAATTGCAGCTCTAAATGATACATTATAGGAAATGGACATAATTAACATTTACAGGTCATTCCATCCTGCAACACAGGGCTATACATTTTACTCTAGTGCACATGGAACATTTTAAAGGATAGACCATATCCTGGGACTTAAATTCAACCTCACCAAGTTTAATAACATTCATATCATAACCAGTGTATTCTCAGACCACAAAGCATTAAAACTAGAGATCAATTACAAAAGATCAATTGCAGAGAAAACCACGTATACATGGAGATTGAACAACATGCTATTAAAAAATGGCTGGGTCAAAGAGGAAATAAAACAAGAGATTAAAAAGTTGTAGAAACAAATGACAATGAAAACACGATGTACCAAAATTTCTGGGACACAGCGAAAGCAGTATCGTATTTTCCGGTGTATAAAATGACCGGGTGTATAAGACAACCCCCAAATTTTACAGTTAAAACATAGGTTTAGGCCTATATTTGCTGTATAAGACGACCCCCCACTTCCGAGGCTGTAGTCTTATACAGCGAATATAGGCCTAAACCTATGTTTTAACTGTAAAATTAGGGGGTCGTCTTATACGCCCGGTGAGCTTATATGCCGGAAAATACGGTAATAAGAGGGAAATGTATATCAATACAGGCCTACCTCAAGAAACAATAAAAAACTACAACACCCTCACATCTCATCTTATAGAACTAGGAAAAGAAGAACAGAGGTATCCCAAAGCCAGCAGAAGAAAAGAATTAATAAAAATTAAAGCAGAACTTAATGAAATTCAGAACAGAAAAACAATAGATAAAATTAATGCCACAAAGAGCTGGTTCTTTGAAAAAATCAATAAAATTGACAAGCCACTGGCTAGGATCACCAAAGGGCAAAGAGAAAAATCTCATATTTCCAGAATACAGGACGATAGGGGAACGATCACAACTGATACTGCAGAAATAAAATCATAAGACATTATTATGAAAGACTCTATGCCACCAAATTTGACAACCTAGAGGAAATGGACAAATTTCTAAAAACATATAGTTTACCTAAATTGAACCAAGAAGGTTTGGATAACCTAAATAGACCAATCAACAGTATAGAACTTGAAACAATTATCCAAAACCTGCCCAAAGGCAAAAGGCCTCGACCAGATGGCTTTACCAATGAGTCTTACCAGTCATTCAAAGAAGAACTAATGCCCATCCTCCTCAAACTACTCCAGAAAATTCAAGAGGAGGCAGTACTACCCAACACTTTCTATGAAGCTAATATCTCCCTGATACCAAAACCTGGGAAAGAGAATACCAAAAAGGAAAACTATAGGCCAATCTCCCTGATGAACACTGATGCAAAAACCTTAAATAAAATTTTAGCTAACACAATACAATGCATTAAAAAGATTATTCACCATGACCAACTGGAATTCATCTCAGGGGCACAAGGATGGTTCAACATACGCAAATCAGTCAATGTTATCCAGCACATAAACCAAACAAAGGATAAAAACCACATGATTATCTCAATTGATGCAGAAAAGGCATTCGACAAGATACAACACCCATTTATGGTGAAAACACTGAATAAAAAGAGAATTGAAGGAATGTACCGCAACATAATAAAGGTCATATATGACAAACCCTCAGCAAATATTACACTGAGTGGGGAAAAGCTGAAGCCCATTTTCCTAAAATCAGGAACAAGACAGGGATGTCCCCTGTCAGCGCTGCTATTCAACATAGTTCTAGAAGTTCTAGCCAGAGCAATCAGACAAGAGAAAGCAATAAAAGGTATTAGAATCGGGAGAGAAGAAGTTAAACTGTCACTCTTTGCAGA
>PVKE010030809.1:0-19406 GCA_004027555.1 Craseonycteris thonglongyai
GGGGGGGATGGTAGTCCGGTGCTCCTGTCTGCAGCAGTTTGCAATGGCAGCTCCACCTCATTGAGCTGGGACTGGGGAGGGAGTGGTAGGTCTTGGTTCAAATGTTATGGACTCATATATCTTACCAAATTTTCGTAGATATTTTTGAATAGATGTTTCTTTTTCTCCTCTCCTCTCCTCTCCTTTCCTCTCTCCTTCCTTCCTTTCCTACTACATTTGCTTTATCTCTTCCTGGGTGTTTCTGTAAACAAGGAAATCCTTTATATAACTGTGTAACGTTGAACAAAACTAGAAACTTAATATTGGTAAAATACTACAAGATATTGCTAGATGTTTCTTCATTTGCTAATTGCTATTAAGAACATTTTAATAACATTTAAAATTAAAAAAAAAATTCACCAGTTACACTGAGGAGAAGATCATCTGAACTCACGTGATCATGCTGGGTATTGATGTCATGATTTCTTTTTATTAGATCACTTCAAGGGATATAGAGTGGTTGAATGTGGTTGCTCCTCTAGGCAGGACAGAGTCAAAGGGGAGTATACTTAGAAGAAGGCAGACAATAAGAATGAAGAGTTTTGGGACCCTGCACATGAAGTGTAAGTAGATACTTTCAAATGCAAATCTGAGGGTAGAACTTAGAGTAATGGCTGTAGGTTTCAGCTAAATATTAGGAAGAATTTTCCAATGGCTGGAAATCTTCCAGTGCATGAGGCTCTCCCCTGAGTTTTGTGGACGTGTTTGCTCTTAGAGATCAGCCTCTCAGGGACACTCCAGAAAAAGATGATTTCTCTGATGGGCTATTGGATAATGTCTCACCTCTTGGGTCCCTTCCAAGCATAGTTTTAAAGGTCATTGCACAGCTTTACCTGGGGGTTTCTTGGGGCTCAGGGTCTCACAGATGGGTCTGGGGACAAGGGTCCCCAGGGTTTTTATTCAGCAAGGATCATAGCACTCTATATTTTATGAGAAAGGGAGGGAAAATCACTTTTTAACAAGTATCAATTACGTCCTACAGACGTGTATGTCTGTGTATCTAATTTAATTTATTTTTTGCTATTTTTATTTTCTAGGAACCAAGATGTCTTTCTAAAACAATTAGTAAAAGTTGATAAATTAAGATCCCTTTGTTTTTTTTAATTAATTAATTTATTTTTGACACAGAGAGAGGGAGAGAGAGAGAGAGATAGATAGATAGACAGAGAGAGATAGAGAGAGAGATACAGAGACAGAGAGAGAACTGAACTGGGGGAGCTCCCAGTTCAGCAAATGGTTCCGCACGGGCCAGGGCCTAGATTCAATCCCTGGTCTCTGGCGCTGCAAAGTGAGCACTTAACCCACTGAGCCATCCCGGCTTCCCCCCCTTTGTTTTTTGATACATACTTTGATTAAAAATATGTTTTTTCAAAATTTTGAAAAATGACTACAGAAGGGGGTTTGAAATTTGAATCTTCCCAAGTGTATTAGGTTTCTAGGTCTGCCATAACAAAATAGCATAGACTGGGTTGATTAAACAAGAGAAATTAATTTTCTCACTGTTCTATAAACTAGAAGTCCAAGATCAAGTGTCAACAGGGTTGGTTTCTCCTGAGGCCTCTCTTCTTGGCTGGCAGATTGCCACCTTCTCACTGTGTCCTCAGATGTCCCCCTCAGTCTGTGTGTTGTCTGTGTCCTAATGTCTTCTTATAAAGACTGCAGTCATATTGAATTACAGACCACCCATATGACTTCCTTTTATCTTAATGACTTCTTTAGAGGCCTTATCTTTAAATAAGTCACATTTTTGAGGTAATGGTTGTTAGGAATTATGTGAAATATATGAATTATGGGAAACATAAAAGTCAGCCCATAACATTAGATTTTGATTTTTCCCAGCACTATTTCTGTTCATATTTCTCGAGGTTTCCTTAAGTAATAATAGGCTAGAGGTTGAAGAAAACTTGGAATTTAGTGACCTTCATGCCATAACTACTGCCTACCGTGACTCATACCAGATGTGGCTTTTGATTGCAGCTTGCTGGGGCAAGTGCAGCCTCTGTCCATCAACTCAGCAGCATTTCTGCAGAGAAGTCAGTGGGCTCCCAGGAATAACATCCTGCAAGTCGTTGGCAGCCCAGTTGTACCCAAACAAGTTGAGACAGAGCAGCCTTGCAGACACAATAGCCTTTAAACAGATTTTTCAAACAGCACATCTACTTTTGTACCAAGGATCAAGAAGACCTCTGATTGCTTTTATGCTTTGTTTTTTTTTTTTTTGTGAAGCTAATTATGTTTTCACAAAACTGTTTTGTTGACTCCAACAAGGCATGTTATTAACAAATTTCTAGTGCAATCTACTGCAACCAAATATATGACTGGCATAGAGACCCAGTATATAAAGTTCCCTTATGTCTATCCTAAAGTTTTGCTGAAGACTTCTTGGTCAGTTTATCTTATGAGGCAAAGTTTCAAAAGAAAGTAAAATGATGTAATTTTACACATTCTTTCATAAGATATAAGTGTGATTTTTTTCTTCTATTCAAAAAACAGAGTTATGTCAGTCCAAATATTCAACCTAAAATGCATTTTATAATTACAAATGTTATATATTCAGAAGTCATAGGAAAGTACAACAAAAATAACATTTATGGCTGTAGTTCCTTAAAAAAATATTGTTGTGTGTGTGTGTATCACATTTTTCTAGTCTTAAAAAAAAAGTTGGGGAAGCTGGGATGGCTCAGCGGGTTAAGTGCTCACTTTGCAGCCCTGGGGACCGAGGATCGAATCTCAGCCCCATCCTGTGTGGACCCATGTGTTGAACTGAGATGTGCTTCCCATGCAGGATGTCTCCATTTTGGTTCTTGCCCCTCTTTGGTTTGGTCCCTGGCTTGAGGGGCACGCCTCCTATTCAGGGGGCCCCCAGCCTGGTTCCCACTTCGCGAGGCCCCTGCCCACCTGCGTGGAACAAAACGGTGTTGAAAACTGATGATGTGCAACTATGGAGACTGCCCTGGGCCCTCCCCCTTCTCTCTGTCAAAAACAATAAAATAAATCTTAAAAAAATTTACCAACCTTCTACATCTCTATATTTATAAAATTATAATAACAAAATACTGTTGTGTGTTCTATTCAAAAATTACATAATGATTTGTTGTGGAAATTTACTTGAGTATTTTACCACACAATTTTAATGCTGAATGGTATTCTAGGTTAGGGATGGATCATATTTTTTATACATATTTCCTTTTGTTGAATATTCACAGATAGAATACTAAGGTTATTATTTTTTCTTATATATTTTGAGCATATATCTGATAATTGTATTTCTTCAGTCTTCTTCACTAATATTAAATGACACATTCTGCACATCAAAAAATGCCTAGATGCAGGGATGCTGAGATAGCTCGGTGGTTCAGTGCTTACCTCACAAATGCGAGGTCCAGGGTTTGATTCCCAGCCTCAGACCCTACAATCCCATATGCTGAACTGCAGCGCATCTGGTAACTGCCGGGATGGCTCAGCGGCAAAGGTTCTCGCCTCCCATGTGAGAGGCCTTCAGTTTGGTTCCTGCCCAGTGCAGCCCCACATCCACCTGTATGGAATGAAACCATGTCACTAAATGATGTGCAATTATGTAGACTGCTCTGGGTTTTTTCTCTCTCTCACCCTCTCTCAAAAATATAAAAAATAAATAAACAAAAAAAAAATGCCGAGATGCAACTGGGTCTATTATGTGTTTTATGTGCTTGTTCATCCGTCTCTTTTGGTATCAGCACTATTTTGCTTTAATTCATAAAATTATAAGGTAAAGTTCAAAATCTTACATTGTGAATAGAAAGTATTTTATTATGTTTTCTTTTTAATTGTTAAATTCAATGAGGTGACATTGGTTGGTATTATTATCTGTTTTCATCTGTTTGCTATTCTGGGTAAAATTTAAATTAATTTGTCATTTAAAAAAATTAGCTTGGGAAGCCGGGATGGCTCAGTGAGTTAAGTGCTCACTTTGCAGTGCCGGGGACCAGGGATCAAATCCCGGCCCCTGCCCGTGCGAACCCATATGCTGAACTGGGGAGCTCCCCCAGTTCAGTTCTCTCTCTGTCAAAAATAAATAAATAAATAATAAAAATATTAGCTCATGATTTTTATTACTATTGAGTTATTATACCTGTTATAGTTTGGTTTTCCTTTTAAGCTCTTTAAAATTTGACCTGAAACACAATATGGAATTTATATTTGCTACAAGACAATGGCACTCTAAAGTATACATTTTTGAAGATTTATTTTATTGTTTTTGACAGAGACAGAGAGACAGAGATAAGGGGGAGGGCCCAGAGCAGTCTCCATAGTTGCATATCATCATTTTACACAGGTGGGAAGGGGCCAGGGCCGTGAAGGGCAAGAACTGGGTCTAGGGCCTCAGGCATGGGAGGCACACCCTCTCGGCCAGGGGCAAAATGGGGGTTAGGGGGGCAAGAACTGAACTGGAGGCCTCCCACGTGGGAAGCACACCCCAGTTCCCCATATGGGTCCACATGGGCTGGGGTTGGGATTGGATCCCCGGTCCTTGGGCTGCAAAATGAGTGCTTAATTCGCTGAGCCATACTGGCTTCCCAGGTATTCAATATAGAGAGAAAATATACAATAATCTCCTCTCTACTCCTTTTTCCAAAATTTACTTTTCTAATGCAATAGCCCAATGTGTATCTTTCTACACATTTTACTCGTACAAATGTGTGCACATGCATGTGTGTGTGCACACACGTTTTTTCCTCACAAAAAAGTGGGAAAAAATTTTACATACTGCTATAAATCAATTTTGTCCAAATCAAACAAAATACAATGGATTTTTGAGATTCTGATTAAAATTGCATTATATCTGTATATTACTTTGTGAAGGTTGACATTTTTAATTTTACTGATTTCTTCCTAGCTGAATGGCTTTATTTAGGTTTTGTTTTGTGTTTTTAGAATTTCTCTAATTTTCTTGAGAATTTATTACTATGTATCATAGTTTTTCTTATTGTTTTGAGTGGCATACAAACACCTAATATATATATTTTATTTCTAATTTAGTATTACCAGCATAGGTAAAATATTGATTTTTATATATTTACATTGTATCTAACCTCTGTATCAATTAATCTTTGAACAGGTAGGATTTATTACAAGCAAGTAAGGGTAGATCAAAATAAAGTAATTTCTCAACATATTTATCAAAATATTTTTATTCCTAAGTATTTTATTGTGTATCACATATTTTATTACCAATATAGAGGAATACTATTAATATTTGTGTATTTGTGTATTTATCTACCATATTAGATAACAAATGATCCATTGAATTACTTGGGGTTTCAAGGTGGACAGATGTGCCACCTGCAAATAAAGGCAGCTTTGTTTCTCTTTTAATTTTCTTTGTTTACATCCACATCTGTATCTATACAAATATGATCTTACATCTCTCTATTTAATTTCTTTTTTTCTTACCACATTTCATGGAAACCTATATTACAGTATTAAGTAATGATATTAGCTAACACCCTTATCTTGTTCCTGCCTTTAATGAAAATACTTATAATGTTTTTCTATAAATTTTATTGTTTATTGTAGGTTTCTGGCATACGTACTTGATCTGATTAAACTTTTCTACCTAGTTTACTAATTTTTTATCTTAAGAATATGTATTGAATTTTGATAAAAAATTTTAGTAACTCTTGTAGAAGTCATACAATTTTCTTCTTTAATGTAATTTACTACGTTATAAGATTTAGTACGTCATCATCTTTGTATTGTTGGGACAAACTTTTCAAATATACTCATGGATTCCATTCGCTAAAATTTTATTTAGGACTTTTGCAATATTTAAAAAAAGAAAAAAATCTATGATATTCTTTTTTTTTCTTCTTCCTTGACCTCTCTCTCTTTGCTCTCCTGTTCTGTTTTTAATTCAGTGGCTCTGGGCTAATATGTTCCTAGTGAGTGAGTTAAAAATGTTTTATTTTCCCTTATACTTATATGTTCTGGAAGAGCTTAGTGATATTGGGGAAATTTTAGATTCAGTTCTCTACACAGTTTGATTCCACACAGATGGGCAGGGGGCCACACAGGATGGGAACCCGGTAGGGGGCCTCCCACGTGGGAGCCACGCCCCCTTGAACTAGGGGCCGAACCAAGGGCTTCCCATACAGGAAGCTCCTCAGCTTCTCACATGGGGAGCACACACCAGTTCATTGTATGGGTCCATATGGGTGGAGGCTGGGATTGAATCCTTGGACCTTAGTGCTGCAGGGTGAGCGCTTTGTAGCACCGAGCCATCCTGGCGTCCCCAGACTTTCGAAAGTTTGTTTAAACTTGCTCTTAAAAACCCTTGGACACCATTGTGTTAGAGAAGCAGAATTTTTTATTATCTTTTCAATGTTTTCACCAACTGTTTATCTTTTCCAGAAAATTATCTATTTTATTAAATATAATTTTACTTATTTTTTACAATTAAAAGAGTCTGCCAATTTTTCTAATTTGACCTTTCGTATTTCTAATATATATGACAGTTTCATTTTGTTGTTTAGGCTGGCAAAAGTTTATTTATGTGTTTAGTTCTTTTTTTTTTTTTTTCTTTAAGATTTGTTTTATTGATTTTTGACAGAAATTAACAGAGACAGAGACAGAGAGAAGTGGGAGGGCCCAGAGCAGTCTCCATAGTTGACATTAGTTTTCCATATAGTTTCACTCTACAGGTGGGCACAGGGCTGTGCAGGGCAGGAACTGGGCCAGGAGCCTCCCACATAGGTCTCGGCAAGAACTGAACTAGGGGCACACCCCAGCTCAGCATGTGGGTCTGCATGGGCCTGGATTCGATCCTTGTCCCTGGGGCTTCAAGGCCAGTGCTTAACCTGCTGAGCCATCCCAGCTCCCCCTTGTGTTTAGTTCTTATAAATTTAATTGATGATGTTTACATCTTTTGTTTTCTATTTTGTTAACTTCTGTTTCTAATTTCCCCTTTTCAATTAAAAAAATTATGTTTCTTATTAATTCACTAGCATATTAGTTTGAATGCTTAGTTCTTTTATTTTCAGCTTTCTTTTATCTAACTTAATGCATTTATGAACTTCTCCTTTAGTATCGTTTTGTTCTTACATTATAATTTTGATATGCAGCACATGTAGGTTTTGATCATTGTATTCTCAACTTTGATGATTTCTAAGGACTTGTACTTTCTGTTCTAATCTCTTCTATGGAAGAATTGGTGTTTTAGATTTTCCTAGTGTGTAGTTTTATTATTTTTTTTGACTTATCTTTTATTTTTAATTTTATTGCCCTGTTTGTAGAGAATGTGATCTCCATCATTTTAGCTGTTTGGAAAGTAATGAGAGTTTTTCTTTTGGAGGCCTAATGAAGAATATGTTTCAATCAATGTTTTATAGGTATTTTCAAAGAATGTTGATTGAAAGTATTATATGTCTTCATCCATACCAATTATATTAATATGTCATATGTCATTATTGAAATCATTTAATTTTTGATATCACCATTTCTAAGAGAGTTATAATTGTCTTCTACTATGATTTTTAATTTTTTTTAAGTTTTAAAAAGTTTCTTTCGTGTTTCTATTGATTTTTTTTTATTTTGGAGCTGTATTGATGTAAAAAATGTTCAAGTGTATTTTCTTTTCTCTTTTACATTTTTACTTACATAAATTATTACTTCTCCATTCTATTCTTTTTTCTCAGATTGTATTTTTTTTGTTAATATTGTTATTCTCCCTTAAGTTTTGTAAGTATGAGCAAGAGAATGCTCACAAAATTGATTACAACAGTACAGAAAAGGAAAAGTCAGACGACTATTTCAGAGAGTAAACTTCTATATTTCTTTCTAATAAAATAATTAAAAAATGGCATAAAATTATGTTTGAAATGACATTAATCATAAAGATATGGCAAATTGACAGTATGTATTCAAAGCCTTATAATGTGCTCATCTTTTGCTTCAACAATTCCATTTTTAAGAATTGATTTAAAGAATAATTGAGAAATGTACAAAATATTTCTTTTTCAAAGTTATCTGTAATACTAAAAATTGAGCAGTTTCCACATTCATCATTTATACCTTGGTTTCTAAAAGTACAGCCACAAAAAATAATTACTCTTCAGCCTTTGGAAACCATACTATAGAACCGGTGTTGTCAAACTTCTGTAAAGGCTATGTAGTAAATATTTAAGGCTTTGGGGAACCATATGGATTCTATTGCAACAATGTAATTTTGCTTCTGTAGTGTGAAAGCAGCCATAGATAATCCATAAATAAATGAGTGTGACTATGGAAACTTTAGTTATGGATCCTAAAGTTTAAATTTCCTACAATTTTCTTGTGTCATGAAATGAGTATTACTTTGATTTTTTCTCCCCAACCATTAAAAAATATAAAACCATTCTTAGCTTGCAGGTTATGCAAAAATATGCAGCAAGCAGGATTTAATCCTTGATAATAGAGAAATATTTTATAATTACAAATAAATTTATCATGTATTAATAAATGATAAAAATAAGTTATGAAAAAAGATGTGAATTATCCTCATTTTCTAAATAAAAATTAAATGCTGTTTTATGGCTTGAGGTGGAGGAAGGAGGAAGTCAGAACTTACCTCTGGACAGTGGTGATATAAGTGAGAATTAGACAATAAATTTGGCACAGGCCAAGGCTTGAAAAAATACATGCATTTTTCCTCTTTAATGGATCCTGCCCAGGCTGACCTGCTAGAGAGATGTGGGATGTGTAGGAGGACCAAGTCAACAATATCCTAGGCCAGCCAAGCCCCTCAACCCACCAGCTGAATCCTAATGCACCAGTGACCCCAAATGAGATTATTTTAGCTCAACCCAGTTGAGCAGAACTACTTCCTGATTCATAGATATGTGCAAAGTAATACCGGTAAATGGATGTTGTTTTCAGCCATTCAGTTTTGAGGCAGTTTACTGTGCGTCAGTGCCTAACTGCATTGGATAGTTTTGAGTGATGGTACTGAATCTAAATCTGTAGATGATCCAATGGGATGAAGATAGGCAAGGGGACCAAGGTGAGAAGTTGTAGTGTGTGTACTGGGAAAACCAGCTCTGAGCAGAGGGTAGGACTCTATACCTGCGGTGGGGACAGCCCTACTGCAGGGGCCACTTTTTATCAGGTCCCCGTGGCTACATGCCGCCATGTTACTGCTCTTAGCAGAAAATGACCTTGCTGGGCAGTTAACAGGTTTTTCAGGAGACAAACCATGCTTGTTTGCAACTTATTTTGCTGAGAATGTTACATGTAGCACCCTGGGGCCTTCCTAGGAATGGTGGTTGTAGCCAGCTTCACTATTGGTTATTGGGTACTCATTTGGAATTTAGGCCCAAATCCCTACATGTTCTTATTATAGTTTCTTCTTAAGGAATTATAGGATTTCATACAAAGCAGTGTCCTTGGGCTTGTCACAAATACCTTAGAATTTCCAAGATGGATATGCATATAGGGCTACCTCTAACCCGAGGCTATTTTGACTTGGTCAGAAATTACCTTCTATTATTTTGTATCCTAAGGCGAGCCTTTGGCAATGCTTTATATACATACACAATGAATTCAGTAATTTGAAATTGCTTTGGTGGGTATAAAACTTATTTCTTTCTTTTGGTGAAGTCTTTCCTACCAGAATCTACAGTCAATTATGGGACTTTCACGCTACTGAGTAGAAATAACTTTGAATCCACTTTTGCATAGCACTTTACAAAACCCGTTTGTACAGATTAGCCCATTTATTTTAATTACAATCCTATGAGGTACATATTAGTATTCCCATTTTAAATAAGACAAAATTGAAGGTAAGAGAGGAGAATAACTTTTCCAGGTTCAAGTTCATGAAGTGGCAGAAATGGCACACAAAACCCAGGTCTTTTGATTTAAAATTCAATCCCCTTTCCATGGCAGCGTAGCTTTCTCTCTGAGCACGTCTTCTGAGGTTAGCTGTATATGATCGATTTAGCCATTTTCTCCCTCCAAGACAGAGGAAGTGGTTCTTCTAGACTCTAATCATTTGCTGTTTCTAGGGATCCTAGCTGCAGAGCAAGTGGGAAGATTGGTTGTCTGTTAGGAAGTCATTCAAAACATTCACAAAACTTGTCCGTGTATTGTGGAAATGCAATTTAGATGTATCAATCTAGAATTATACTCCAGAGGTCCTTCATAGAATGTGTGCTAACTAAATTGTGAAACTATACTAGATCCTTCTTACTTTTATGTTCTTCTCTTTTTCATAGTTCTTTTATGAGCATCATTCTGGTCCCCTAGGACTTTTTGTTTTTGCCACCTTTATTTTTCCTCGTATCCTCATCTACAAATGGCATCTAACAAATGGTGGCATTTAACCATGTGCCAAGCCATGTAAGTCCCATCACAATGATATTGATCTCTCTTCCCTTCTTTCCAGTGCCAAGGCTATGTTCTTACCAAGCCCTTTGCTGCCTCTACGTAGACCAGCCAGGGAGCAGTCACATGCAAGTCTGTTTTCTTCTCTCCCCTCCCATCCCTCTTGTACACTGCCCCAGACTGACCTGTGGAACCAGAATTATATCATTCTTCTGTTTATAGAAATCTTCTACTGATTAAAATTAAAATACTAACTATAAGCAGGCTCTCTAGTATATTTTTTCTTTAAAATAGACTATTTTTCAGAGCAATTTCATGTCCTATGCCCCTGCCCTCTCATCTGCACAGCCACCCCACTATAAATACTGCACACCAGAGTGGTACATTTATTGCAATTGGTCAACCTACATTGACACATCATTATTCCCCAAAGTCCATAGTTGACATTAGGGTTCACTCTTGATGTTTGTGATGGTTAATTTTATGTTTCAGCTTTGAGTGGGATATGGGAAACTCAGATAGCTGGTAAGACATTTCTGAGTGTATCTGTAGGGTTGTTTCCAGAAAAATCAGCATTTGATTTAATAGACTGAGAAGATCTACCCTTACCAAAGTAGGTAAGCATCATCTAATCCAAACTTGTTCAACCCGCAGCCCTCTGGCCACATATGGCCTAGGATGGCTTTGAATGCAGCCCAACACAAATTCATAAACTTTCTTCAGATATTATTAGATTTTTTTTGTGATTTTATTTTTTTTTAGCTCATCAGCTATTGTGAATGGTAGTGTATTTTATATGCAGCCCAAGACAACTCTTCTGCCAGTGTGGCCCAGGAAAGCCAAACATTGGACACCCCTGGTCTAATCCTTTGAGGGTTTGAATAGAACAAAAGGTGGATGAAGGGCTAATTTTCTTTTCCATCTTCTTTTACCCTCAGGTATTACAACTCCTGGCTCTCGGGCCCTCAAACTCGAAGTTGGACTAAATTAAATCACCAGCTTACGGTACTTGGTTCTCCACTTTACAGATAGCATACCATGGGACTTCTCAGCCTCCATAATCATGTGAACCAATTCTTAGAATAGATCTTTTATATATCCATATATACTATTGATTTTTCTTTTCTCTAGAGAACTCTGACTAACACAGTCTTGTACATTCTGTGGATTTGGACAAATGTACAATGACATGCATCTATCACTATAATATTTTACAGAATAGTTTCACCATCCTAAAAATTTTGTCTGTTCAGTCTACGAGAGGTGACCCCAAATTCTGTTTTGTTTTTGTTTTTTTTTAGGAGGGGGAACAAAATTTATTCATAAAAATTGTGCAGCTTGCGCTGGAGGGGGCGGTGAGAGCTGGTGCTGTCCTGGAGGTGGAGATCCACCGACTGGAGAGGAGAGGAGGGCAAGTTTGGGCAGCGGGTACTACATCACTCAAGAATTAGGACAGAAAAAAGTTTAGTGGGGGAGGGGACTTTTTGTTTGCAGTTGGAATGTGCGGAGGGTCACAGTGGAATTTTGCGACCGGAGCGGGTGATGCAAGGCATGTTCTATGCAAACACCGTGACTTTGTTCTTGGTGTGAGGACTGGGAGAGATGGAGAGAGACTGATGCAGAAGTAGTGAGACAGGGAGAGATCCATAAAGAAGAAGACAGAGAAAGGAGAAAGGTAGATTTATAAAGAGTTTCAGAGACGTGTACGTAAAGAGTCCAGAAATGCGGGGAAGCCCATATAGAGAGGTGGTGGAAGACAGCGAAAGGAAAGGGAGAGACCGAGCAAAAGGGACTGAGAGTGGTGCAGAGGCCGAAGGAAGAATAAACTAAGAAAAAGACAGATTTGTGCAAGTCCAGAGAAAATGAGAGATAAACTGCAATAAAAAAAGACACCACTTCCTGAACTCGAAGCTCTGTTTAAGGAAGGAAGGAATTTTAGTGTAAGGTGAAAAAGGTTTAGTTTAGGACTAAATTTCTAATTAGGATAGGCCAGGTAGAGGGATAGACAGACACCCCCTGCTGTTGAGAAATGAGACGTAAAAAATATTTCAGGTAACTATGGGGATAGAGAGCCTGGCTTTAGGGCTCACGCCTTCCCCTTGGTGGCTCATAGGAGATTGGTCATAAAGAGTAAGTCTTAAGAGGACGACAAGAAATGTCATTTAGAGGAGATAGCCAGTGAAATGATCAGGGTGGATAAGAAAAAGAGGCTGATACTGACAGTACTAGAAGGACCAAGAATAAAAAGAAACCGTGGCTGAAGTTGGACATACCTAATTAAATACCAGCTGATTGATTTTGCCCACGCTAGCACATAAGAGGCAAGGGATAAGGAGGAAGTAGACTGGAGAAGGTAAATGACTCTTTTGTATTTAGATAATAAATGAGTATGAAAATTATATGCAAACAAATCATATTATTTTCATTTACACATTTTGAACACCTTTTACAATCTTAGTGTAGTTTTAGAGAATGGGGAAGCAAAGAAGGTTAATATCTTTTGGAAAATAAATTTGGCACAAACTAAAAAAAAAATTGTGCATTTATTTTTCAGTCACCTTCAAAATACTTTTTGTTTAATGCAATGCATCTGCTGAGACACTTTTATCACTGCTCAAAACAATTTTTGAGCTCATGGATTTTGATGTTATTTCTTTGTTTCACCTCTTCCATATGGGCAAAATGCTTTCCTTTGAGGACTTTTTCTCAGTTGGGAAAACAAAAAGTCACTTGGGGTGAGATCAGCTGAATAGGGAGGGTTGGGCAGGGGGTTCATGCTGTTTTTGGTCAAATACTGCTGAACAATCAGTGCAGTGTGGGCAGGTGTACTGTCATGCTAGGGGTTGTTCATGCAAATCACTCATAATGAAACAGGCCAATGTATTAAAAGAGTCTCCAAAAACAAATCACTGAAGCCAACTGCAGCCTCTCACAACAAGGCCAACTGGTACACTAATGCAGACAGGTTCTCAGAATAGTCACCTAGCCAGGGATGCCTGTACTACAAGGGGCCCGCCCTCCAGAAGACAATTTTGGTTTATTTGGGTCTCCCCCTCATATTCATATGTCACTGCCCCCAGCCCCTGGAAACCACTAATATTTTTACTGTCTCCATAATTGTGCCTTTTCCATAATGTCATACAGTTGTAATCACACAATGCGTATCTTTCAGATTGGCTTCTTTCATTTAATATGCATTTAAATTTTCTCCATGCCTCTCCATGACTTCATCTCTCTCTCTCACACTTGTGTGTGTGTGTGTGTGTGTGTGTGTGTGTGTGAATAATATTCCATTGTCTGAATGTACCATAGTTTGTTAATTCATTCACCTACTGCAGGACACCTTGGTTGCTCCCAAGCTTTGGCGATTATGAGTAAAGCTGCTATACATATCTCTGTGTGTGTTTTTGTGTGGACATGTTTTCAGCATTTTTTGTGTATAAATAATGGGGAATGCGACTGCTGGATTGCTAGGGAAGAGTATGTTTGAATTTGTAAGAGACCACCAAACTATCCTCCAAAGTGGCTGTGCCATTTTATATTGCTAGGAGCAAAAAACGACAGTGCCTGTTGTTCTACATCCTTACCAACATCTGGTAGGGGTGTTGGTGTTCCAGATTTTTACTGTTATAACAGGTATGTACTGGTATGTCATTTTAATTTGCATTTCCCTGATGACATATGACATGGAGAATCTTTTCAAAAACCTACTTTCCATCTCTATATTTTCCTTGATAAGCTACCTTTTAAAATCTTTGGCTCAACTTTTTAATTGGATTATTTATTACTGTTGAATTTTAAGAGTTCTTTGTGTGTGTTAGATAATAGTTCTTTATTAGATGTGTCTTTTGCAAATGTTTTTCCAAATGTTTATGGCTTGTCTTCTCATTATCTTTCACAGAACATAAGTTTTTAATATTAAAGAAGTCCAGCTTATTAATTCTTCCACAGATTATGCGTTTTGGTGTTATATCTAAAAAGTCATCACCATACCCCAGGTCGTTTAAGATTTTGCTTTTGTTATCTTCTAGGAATTTTATAGTTTTGTATTTTACATTTAGGTCTATAATACATTTTGAGTTAATTTTTGTGAAGTGTATAAGGTATGTGTCTAGATTTATTTTTTTTCATGTAGAAGTCCAGTTGTTCCAGCATCATTTATTGAAAAAGATTATCTTTGCTCCATGAATTGCCTTTGCTCTTTTGTCAAAGATCAACTGACTATATGGGTCTGTTTCTGGGATTCATTTTTTCCATTAGACTGTTTGTCTTTTATTTCACTAACCACACTGCCTAGATTGCTGTAGCTTTATAATTAGTACTGAAGTTGATAGTGTCTATTCTCTGACTAGGTTGTTCTCTTTCAATGTTGCATTGGTATTCTGGGTCTTTTGGATTTTCATATGACTTTTAGAATCAGTTTAGTGATATCCATTAAGTAACTTGATGAGATTTGATTGGAATTTTATTGAATCTATACTTGTAGATCAAGTTGGGAAGGCTGACTTCTTGACAATATTGAGTCTTCTTATTCATGAACATGGAATATGTCTATTTATTTAGTTCTTTGATTTAATTCATCAGAATTTTGTAGTTTTTCTCATATAGATCTTGTACATATTTTGTTAGATTTACATCTAAGTATTTAATTATTTTTGGGTGTTAATAGAAATGGCATTATGTTTCTGAAGTTCCATTTGTTCATTGCTGGCATATAGGAAAGTGACTCATATCTTATCCTTGTCCTGCAATCTTGCTATAATTAATTGCTTATGAGTTAATCAGTATTTTTGTCAATTCTTTTGGATATTCTACATAGCTGATTATGTAATCTGTAATCAGAGATCGTCTAGGATTTTCACAATTTGAGTTCAGCCTGTTCTGAGCATCATTTTCTGCTGTTCTGTCTCTGGGTTATGCCCCTTTTTGTCTGTATTCTTGGGAGGCAGTAGAGCGCAGTGGTGATATGGGCAAGCTCTGAAGTCAGGCTGTTCCTAGTTCTGTCATTTACCAGCTGTGAGACCTTGGGCAAGAAACTTAACACTCTTCATTTATAAGGCAGAGTTAGGAGTGTCTTCTTCATAAGTGTCAAAATCATTGATTGGGAGACAGTGTCTGGTAGAGAGTGATTAAAGGCTTAATAAATGCCAGATGAGGTGGCCGATACTTCACTGAGACATTAATTTAAGTTTTATCACATTTTAATTTTTATTCTTGTTGCTCATATTGGGCTCAAGTTTCTCTGGGTGAGTTGCAGGGACATTTTAGTCAGGCTTCCCTGAACTTTATTTTGAATATACCTTTAAAGGAAGCATTGTTTGCAGAGTTTAGAAAAGCCCCTGAGAGCAATGCAGAGAACAGGAGGGATGACCTATAGACTCAGAGAGATTCTCAGGCAGTAGAGAGATAATCTTTGGCTTTTCCTGGTAGCAGAAACCTGCCCTGATAGTGCCTGGAGGAATAGTGTGACCCAAAGGAAAGTATAAATACTATACTAGGGAGGCAGATTCCAGCCTCATTGGAATTTTCGTGTCTAATGATTAGAAGAAAATAGCAGTGTGGGTGCCTTGAAGAGACTGTGGTGGTTGTGGCAATAGGTGTGCTAACAAGAGTCACACTGGGGTCAGGTGACCAATGACTAGAGAGGCTTCCTCAATGCCTTGAAAATTTTTAGGCCTCAGAACCTTGGCACAACAGTGGAGTGGGTGAATTGAGGACTCAAGAGTAATTGCAGATGTATTTTCTACTTGTCTAACAAAGGGTATTAGAGTCATGAGTTGATTTATAAAAAAATAAAGAAAATAAATTTTACAAAATTTGACCAAAACATAGTAACTATATATCATCATCATCATCATCATCATCATCATCATCATCATCATCATTTTCATTATGTTATTCATCCTCTCGGCAATGCAACCTTTCCCCCATGTTTATACCCCAATTACTACCCATATTCCCAGGCCCAACTCCACTACCATCTCCATGAAGCATTACCTGATCACTCGCCTGGAACTGCATTTTTCCACTGAACAAAAATCTGTTAACTCTTAATCTTCATATGTTGTTTGCACTAGTAAGTTGGGCAGCTCCTGAGTATAGAATTTACTTTTTTTTTTTTTTTATATCTTTTTATATTTATAGAGAGTAATTATTTTATCTTCAGTGCATATTTATTTTTATTTTACTTTTGACAGATAGGGAGAGAGACAGAGACAGAGATAGCTAGAGAACCGAACTGTGGGAACTCCCCAGTTCAGCATGTGGGTCCTGCCTGGGCCGGAGCCGGGATTCGATCCTCGGTCCTCGGGGCCTCAAAGCAAGTGCTCAACCCGCTGAGTCGTCCCGGCTTTCCCCCTAGAATTTACTTTTGATTCAGCCTCTGTTCCTGCTTCCTGTTAACACACCCCAAAGTTTAATATAATATTAACACAAAATTATGGATGCAAGCAGGAAATCTTGGAAATTGCTCCTCTTCTTTGCTGCTAGGAGTTGGTTTGACATTATTTTTAGGTGCCAGAGCTTTAACTCAGACATAGGGTTTTTATTTGTTAAGTTAATTATTTTAGGGCATCTCTGCTAGTTCCTTGTTTCATTCATGTGCTTAATAACTGAGATTATGTCTTGGTGTTTAAATGCTGAGCAATTTTGAATCTTCAAAAGGAAGATGGAAGCCTTCATTTTAGAAATCCCAGATAGTTTACAATGTATGAAGGCTGCATTTGCTCCACACCAATAGGGGAAGTCCGTTATATAATTTATAGAAACCTGAGCCAAAAATGCTCAACATGAGTTTGAGGTGTCTTCTGAGCTTTCTTGTGCACTTAATGAGTTAACTTAGTACTAGCCAGTATCAATCCTGTCCTATCTAGCTAACCTTAGGACCCAGAAGACACCCTGGCTGCTGGCCATTTTAGATAGTGCTGTAATAGTGCCTGTACAGTCTTGCAAAACAGAGTATATGGCACCTCCATTCTCAAAGAATAGGAATCTGCTTCATCTGAATAATGCACAGGGTTCTTCATTTTCAAATACTTTTTATTCATCTTTAGGAATTTAGCTATTAAGTCCCCACTGGTTTAAATGACTGTAAAACCTTGAACATTCATTTGGTTTTGAGCCCTAAGTGAATAGACAAGAGAATCTATTCCTTTAGAAAATATATACTTTATTCTGCCCATTGCATCTAAATGAATCTATTGCAAAGCTGTGTTTACCCACATTCATATGCAAATATTGACTTTTACATTGCAACATTGTAAACTTGGTAAGTTTGGGAAGGAAAACAACACAAATAAACATTTATAAGCAATTCAAATATTAAAGAGCTTAAACATTTCAAAAGGCATTCACATGAATTTTTTTGGTGGGATGCTATGATGCTGTAGTCATTTGCAAAATATAGTGACTGAACTACATAGTTTTATATATGAAAGTATGTGTTAATTTCTTAGCAATAAAATCAATATGTTAGGTATTCATACCATCCTTTATAAGAGTCCTTAGGGAAATATATTCAACTCTATATTCTCTTTTTAGATAATACTATAGTGAAATGGGATAGTAAATTTCATAAACTCTCATGAATGTTGTCAAACATTCCTGATAATCATGGATAAGTGTGGTTTTAAATGTTTATTTTGCTGTAAAGAGGCATGTATCTTTGCAGTGAAATATGTCATTTTAACCTTCTTGCATCTGATATTTGTTCCTCTTATCTGACTATTATTAAAATATCATTGAACTTGGTTAGTGTACATGCCACCCCTTTCAAACTTGATGGCTGTTTTCTGTTTTTCCCTTTTTGTAAGCAGTTATTTTAACCTACACTTCTAACATGTTTTTGAGTTCTGAGAAATGCCCCAAACTGGTAAATTCATACCTTAAGACAAACCTCAGAATGCCAGAGGTTTTCCTAAAGATTGGTTAGCCCCACACCCCCAACTATCCTGAGAGCAAATTTATCATAACAATGCTTTATAATAAAACATACAGTACTATTATGAGTTACTAAGTATGTCAGTCAAGAGTGAGAACCAAAATTTGTTCACAAGTCTTTTCCTATGTGATTTATTTTTACTTTTAAGAGATTTTTATGAAAATATAGCTAATATACAATATTATATTAGTTTCAGGTGTATACCATAGTTGTTCAACATTTATATACCTAAAGGAGTGCTTGCCATAATAAATCCAGTAGCCATCTGACATTGTACCATACTATTATGATATTATTGACTATATTTTCTATGCTTACTTCACATTCCCATGACTTATTTGTTTTATACATGGCAATTTGAACCTCTTATTCCCCTTCACCTTTTTACCCTCTTAAGTTTTTTCAACTATAGGTGACATCCCATATTATTTTACATTAATTTCAGGTGTGCAGCATAGTGGTTAAACATTTATGTAATTTGAGAAGTGATCCCCCTGACTAGTCTAGTAACCAGGTGGCACTATACATAGTTACTGCCATAGTATTCACTATATTTCCCTATGCTTTGCTTTATATCTTCATGACTATTTTGTAACTTCCAATTTGTACTTCTTTTTTGTTTTGTATTTTTTTTCAGACAGAATATGATTGTATTTCAATACACAACTTCTGTACAACCAAAACCACCACATTAAATGACAGCAAAACATATTTCATTTGTATGGCAAATTGTTAACACTTTAGTCATAAATGAGCTCTTAGAAACCAGTAACGCACTAATATCCCAAAGGAAATGACAAAACAAAATGAAATAATACAAATGACTATTAAAAATAAAGATATATGAAGATGACTGAGTTTAATAATAACAGAAGAGCAATTTGTACTTCTTTTTTGTTTTTTAATTTATTGTTAAATTTGATGAGGTTACATTGGTTGGTAACAATTAGACAGTTTACAGATGTATAAGTCCACATCACATCATTCATGCATCGTATTATGTGCCCATCACTCAGTATCAGTTCCCCTTCCATCACCTTATATCTAGTGCCCACTCCCACCTCCCCCCACAACTGTCCCCCCGCTCCTC
>PVKE010030810.1:0-19405 GCA_004027555.1 Craseonycteris thonglongyai
GAAAGAAGCAATGGTTGCCTTTTTAGATTTTTCCACATGTCTAGTGAAAACAGTCTGTTGAGTAGTTCAACTTCATTTTAGTTGATTTATTTTTTTCTTTCTTACTTCAGATTTAAGTGGATAATTCGTATCAAAAGTGGTATGACTTGTCTGAAAGTGACTTTCAACATTATGTTTTTTCGGCACTGCAATACTACTGTCACACAACAGGCAAACGCATTTACCTTTTTAATTAATGAAACAATATGATTCCTCCCAGTCTGTGTTAAAATTATAGGTTCGTTTTCTCTTATTTGGTCCACTCATTTTAGAACTAAAAAAATAAAAATAAAAATAGTTATAGAACTACAATATCATATCAAATGGCCACCATAAGAATAGATTACCTACCTCGCTTTTAGTTCATTTAAAATCGAATATATCAAAACACTGTGATCCTAGCTAACCGTCACGACCCGATCAGTCCAGCAACCGCAATCAAAATGGCAACTTGGCGCCTCCCGGTTGGTGGAGGAGAGTTTAAAGAGCGCAGCGGCTACACAAGACGTGACATGTACAAAGGCGACAGCTAGGGAAACACTTATACACACGGTATCACAAACATACCAACGAATATGGTAAACCTGTGTAGATACTCCAACAATATTTTAAAATTCTAACAAATGTATAAAAATAAATTACAGTTTTACTTAGTGTTTATGAAAAACTTCTGATGCCGTCAAATAATGGCGGCGCACACAAATTGGGCCGCGGGTGCCATGGCACCCACAGGCACGGGGTTGGGAATCCCTGACCTAAAGTATGTTGGAAAACCTCACTTTCTTCATCTTAAAATTAAGGTTGATGATCATAACCTTGTAATGAATATTTAGTGATGTGAATAAAATGGTATCTAAAGTAAGTAGCTAGTCCTGGCACATAGTAGTCATTTAATAAACCTCAGTTCCCTTCCTTTTGAGTAGATGCACTGAGGACCAGCTTGGGTTCCCATAGGGAGAGGCACACACCTGGGGAGGCCACCTCTTTCTTGCCAAACCCAACAGTTCTTTCCGCTGACCCCACTCGGTCACAGCGGTACTGATCTCCCAAGCTCCCCACCCTCCTCTCTTGGTGTCCCACCTCAGTCCTACTTCTCATGGCTTTAGATAGGTTCCTAGATAGGTTCCCTGTGGCCTGGGCAGTGACTTTCCTCTCTGATTCTCTGGTATCTGACCCAGCACATGCTTGTGTTAGGCCCTCAGTAGGTGTCTCCATGCCTAACCTACAGGTATGGGTTAGCAGAGACAGTTTTGGTGATGTCCAGCCATTCATCTGGGCAAGCTTTCAGGCAAAGAATCTGTTCTAGATTCTAAGGGTGAATATCAGGAGGAAACAGCTGACATAAAGTTTAGCCACCGCTCTGTGAAACTGGGGGAAGTGGGGAAAGACTCAGAAGAGTGGTCTTTCCCTGCTCAGAATACCATATTCTAAATTCTCCAGGGTCTCCAGGGTTCCTGGCATCCAAAGGTGTGTTTCACCCTCATGAAAATCCTTATCTCCCCCAGAAAGCCATTCAACTATGTATCCCTCCTGCTCTTTTTTGGGTGCCACTCCATACCCATGTATGTCTCTGTAGGTACTACTGATCTGTGACCACGAGGTTACCCTTCTGCTTTCCCCGCTAAGCTGGAGGTTCCCTGGGAGCAGTGCCCCAGTTCTCCATCTTCATCTCTCCAAAACAGAGCACATACCTGACAGTGTGCAGAGGAGTGGCAGCAGACTCTGGAGCGGGATCTGAGCAACGCTGCCCTGGGGGTTTTGGATGTGCGTGTGTGTATTGTGTGTATACATTCATGAATCTCTTTCTCTTGTGAGAGAGTCCACAGTTTTATATTGGATTCTGGGATATTTTCATGATTCTACAAATGTGAAAAAAAGAATCCAACACTCTCACTTAGAGATTTTCCACATACGAGTAAGTTCAAGCTTTTGTTTTCATTAACTGGAAGAGTTTGATGCTCTCTCGGTTTCCAGATGTGAACCGTAGCTTGCAAGAGCCCATGAGCTCCATCTTGGAGCCATGGATGGTGGTTCTGCCTGGGTTCTGCCTACTTTCTGTTTGGGCGCTGCTGTGTACACATCCGGGAGGGTCTGTGTGGCCTTTCCGCACTTGATTTTATCCTTTATCTGTTAATTTAGGTTTCTGATGTCCTTATGTCCTCCGGGAATGTTGCATAATATAGAGATAATGGGGATGCATGCATTTTATAAACTGCCAAGGGCTGTACAAGTGTGGATGCAGGTATTCCTGTTACAAATGTGTCATTTCTCATATGACACAGAGCCAAGAATACCGTGGGCTGCCGAGAAATATATGATTGACATGACCATGGAAAGGATTTATTGGCGTGAGAGAGCTAGAGATTTAAACTGTGTCTGTGTGTCCCACAAATCCTGTGGAGGACCTGGTAGTCGGGCTTAGAACACAGCTAGGAGTGCTGGGGAAATGCTTTTCAAATGATGGTAAAGTAGACATGACCTTCAAGATTCCAAGTCCCTTTGCTTTATTTTCCAGTAGACCTGATACTGGACAAAATAGCGGCTGTCTGTCCCACTCCTTCTCAGAAAGCCTTGAGATTCCTGCTCATCACTTTCAGTGGAGGCCCCACCCCCCAAAAACACTCTTCATATAGTATCATTTCATATTGTGTCATGAATTTGTTGTCTTCTCTTAGACTTATCAGGGTGATCACTTCATAAGGCATATAAATATCTGATCCCTCTGTTGTGTACCTGAAACTAATATATATTGCATGTCAACTGTAATAGAAAAATAATTTTTTTTAATGGTATGACATTCACACCAGTCTTAATTCCCTCATTGGGGCCCTTTATAGGCCTGCAATTCCTGGAATATAGGGGTACTATGCTAGACACAGGCACAGTACACTAGGAAGACTTTCTGTTTCCAAAACATCTTTCTTCTTGGAACGTCCTCCTAGATGTTCCATAAGAGCATTGGGTATCGATTCTTTGTCCCTACTTTCAGCTCAGCGGAGACCCCGAGAACTTACTGTCACTTGTCGAAGTCACAAAACAGTGTCCAAAGCAAGATACAAATCCAGGCACTCTAATTTTCCATCCTTAGACCACTGGCTTCTGTGTTCCCGAAGAGCATGTCCACTTGATTTTGGCACATTTGCAGAATCAAACTAGAAGAGTCTTTCCAAGGGAAAGATAGATTTTAGCTTCAATTATATTCCACTTGGGACTGAAAAGACTGTGTTTATGTCCCCTCACACTCCAGGCCGCATAATGTCTGAGAAAAAGCAAAATCTCATCAGATCGCCTTCATAGCTGACGAAACAGTTACCTGAAAATGCTTTTTACTTAATGAAGTGTGTGTGTGTGTGTGTGTTGACTAATCTACTCTGCCATTTGAACAATTTGCAATCGAGAGGAGTTACATTTAATTATTGTTTTATAATGAATGTTAATTAAATATTACTTAAAAATAGTCTTCTCTTTTTTTATAGTCACGTTTTTGAGGGAAGCTTTTTGTTTTGCTCTTAACTTGATTGTGTGCATTTGGAAAGTACCCTAATACAGGGTATCCGAACACAGAAAATTCTGGCACATTTCCCATTTTCCATTCTTTCTTCTGTATGGATGCCAGATTCCTTTGGGAAATCATCATTTGTAAAAGGTCAGGAGTAAAAGGAGGGGTTTTCTTTAGTGTACAGTTACTACTAATTAGAAACCAAACATCTGTAACCATGTCAGAGTTATTTGTATTTGAAAAGAAACATTTATACACAAGATCTCTTTTGGTAACAGAAAGCACACTATAACACAAGTGTGTGCATTGGAGGGGTAGGGGACAGACAGAGGGGGAAGCTTCCATAAATGACTGTGCTGAGTGAGGTCATTTGCTAATTAAATCTCAAAGCAATTTCAGAGCATTTTCTTTTCTCTGTTAAGTGAGGTTTTCTCACTAACCCCCATAACTGTCCCCCCATGGGCCAACTCCCCCCACCCATGGGCCAAAGCAAACATTTTACTGTAGTTGCCAATTATAGATTAAACATTTAATTATTTTAAAGAAAGAATATATAATTGTGAAATGGGTAAGTTGGCAGGACCTAGTCAAAGACCATTGGAGAATCTCTAGCTACCTACTGTAACCTTAACCCTCACAGTTTTCCCATAATGTGATGTAAAGTGAACTCTTCCTAGTCCTGAAGGGGCATGCTGATGGACATATCTCACAGATCTACACTCTTAGAGGAAAAAAATGACACAATGTTTTGACTTACTGGTCCCTTCCTCCTCCTTCCCTACCCCTTACTCCCCGCCCTACTCCCCATGATGAAATTCCGCCTGGATTGTTCCATTGGTACAGAAATTCTATCTGTACTTGTATTGTCATGTTAAGATAAATGTCAGTGATACCTCTAGGATGTTAGAAACAATCCAGTCTTAGGGTTTTTCCTCTACATCAAGCTTGTCCAACCCACAGCCCGTGGGCCACATGTGACCCAGGACAGCTTTGAATGCAACCCAACACACATTCATTAACTTTCTTAAAATATTGTAAGACCTTATTGTAATTTTTCTGTTTTTAGCTCCATCAGCTGTGGTTAGTATATTTTCTGTGTGGCCCAAGACAGTTCTTCTTCCACTGTGGCCCAGGGAAGCCAAAAGGTTGGACACCCCTGCTCTACACACTAAGCCTACATGGCCACATAGACCTAATGGTTCAGATTTTACCAGTAATTTGTTCTTGGAATACCGATAATTTTAAGAGAAAACCAAAACAAACCAAAACAAACCAACAAAAACCAAGAGTCCATTTATTTCCTCTGTAGAGTCTGCTACCTTCTGATCTTTCCCATTGTTGTCTTGGCATCAAAGTTATTTCTGTTAGTGAAGTGAGTTAGTTTTTTAATTGGATGAAAGCCCATGAAGTTTTGAAAATTCTAGTTAAGAACTCATTTAAGCTGGGGCTCAACCATATTAGGCTTTCCTTTCAAATAATACTGTATCTTTCAAATAATACTGTATCTGTGAAGGCTCTCAGGTGCAGTTTCAAGAGTGGTTGTAGACTCTCAGATTCTGAGTGTTTACAAAGTCAAGAGGCCCTTAAATGATACCTGCCTGTCTAGTGACCTGTAGAATCTCAAAATACCACTTATCCATGACTTTTTCTTATTTAAGAACTGGCTTCTATTCAAGCTCTTTGGGTATGAGTTAGCCCAGAAGCAAGGATTTGCTGACTTAAGGGTCCAGCTCTTGTTCTCTTCACAGTAAATTCAGATCATGCAGTCTGCCATCTATGGCACTCCCCTATCTGGCTTTACCCACCTCTCAGCTTTCAGCTCCAATGTTACTCAAGAGCCATGGCTTCTACCAGACACATCTACTTATACCTTGAGCGTGTCTACCCTTGCTTTATATCACTGTACCTGGTTAAAACAACTGTCTTGCTTCTTTTGGCGTTACTTGAATTGTGTTTGCTCTCCAGAGTTCCATCTTTCTTGGAACCACAAACCACAGTCTTACCCTTCTGTAGCCATAATGTCAAGATCACTTGCTTATTATTTTTCCAGTAGTGTCTTGTGCTTTCAGTCATCTTTTCAAATGTGCTTCTCATCTTGTTAACCAGAGTATAAGCTCCTCAAAGACAACAGTGACTATCTTATTTCTCATGGCCCTTACAATGGTGCTTTTGTTCATTATGAATATCCAGTAAATGGTTGGTTGATTGTTGAAGAGTAAACCATTTTTGCCTGTTTATTATCTTATTCTCAAAGCCTAGCTGCATTTGTACCTGTAATAGAGACATAGATGTTAATGATACTTATAAGAAAGGCAAAGTTACCTGTAGACTAACTCAAACACATACACATACCATTTGGAATAAGGGAATTATAGAAAACATCATTTGGAATAAAGAGCAACTCCCCCACTTCCTCAACTTGGATGTCCCAGCCAGAGCTAATAGATCATCAGCATGCACAAAAGCACAGATGTAGATGTAAGTATTGTAAGTATGGTCTTATGCTTTTATTTCTTTCCAGATGTGGTTGCTCACCTGTCTACCGCTCCCGTGAAATGGCAGCTCGTGCCTTGGTCCCATTTGTTATGATAGACGAAATCCCAGACACCATCCGAACTCTGTTGGCCAAACTCCCCAACTGCACTGACCAGTGTTTCCGGCAAAACCATATTCATGGAACACTTCTCCAGGTAAGTAAAGTTACTTTGTGTGCCTTCTGTCAAACACCACAGGAAAAACTGGTTTCTTGTGTACTGTTAGCAGGTAATGATTTGGTGCGCAAGCTTTTAATTTTATCCATAGAACTCTTTTCTATTGCTTGAAAAAATAGGTATTTCCTAGTTGTATTTTTTTTTTTTCTGCTGTATTTTTCATCTGCTGTATTAAATCCTGTTTTCTACAGCTTGCTTTCCGATTTGTGTTTACCTCTCGGAAGCAGGTAAATTTTTATTTTTTTCTATCAAGTATGCCTACACTCTAAGTGACTCCCTGTTCAGAGTAAAACTGTGAGTTTTCCTTGAAAGAGAGGTTAGCCCCAGAAGCACAGGAGAGTTGTACATATCCAGGAGAGTTTGCTCTGCAGCCTAATACCATAGTACACGCACATAATAAACCCTACTTTCCAATTTCCTCTCTGCTACAAGGGAGACATTTTTATTTTTAAAAAGTAGACTTCTTATTGAAACTCCTTTTTTAATCCTAACTATAAATTTGGGGACAGGTGGTATTGGTGAGAAGATCTGATATACACATTGATGAAAAGATCCCAGAAGGTCTGTTGTGGTCACTCTCTGTGGGGCGAGGCTGGGAGTGGGAGTTAAATATCAGGTTTCTAATTTGTGAGCAGAGTTGAGAGATGGCTTTGAGATCCCAGTGTATGTTATAAGCTTGAGGTCTACACTGCTGACACATAAGACAGTGTGTAGAGTGGTTAATAGCATGGAACTCTGGAGCTAGAGTAGCTGGGTGTCAGTCTCACTGCCTGTACATCTGAGCCTTCATTTTTGAAATGAGGGTAATGGTAATGTATATATCATTGGGATTTTGTGAAAATTAAGTGAATTAAAGCCTATAAAGTGCTTAGCATAGTACCTGGTACATAATAAGATACAGAAATATACATAGTTATTGTTATTATTAACAGTTTTATTGAGCTTGTACTATACTGAAAACTAACATTTTTAGTAACTAATTCCCTATAGGTGAGAATACAAGGTAGATTCATCTTCCTGCCTTACTTCCTTGGCTGTTTTATATACTCAACAAGTATTTGCTGAATGCCTCCTACCATACTACTGTGTCACAGTGGAAACCATGTTAAGTCAGTTCTTGCATTAAAGGAGTCGAGGATGAAATAGACCAAGAAATAGGCAGTCACAATATACTGTGCTAGGGTCTAGAGGAGCACACAGCAGGCCACTGGACATCCCTTGGAGATGTCAGGGAAAGCTTTCCAGAGAAAGTGACATCTAAGCAGAGAGCAGAGGATGGTAGGCAAGGAAGGAAAGAAAAGAGTCTCCTATGCAGATGGGACAACTTATAGAAAGGCTCAGGGTGGGTGAGATGTGAGCCCCACTGGGAATGCAAGGGTGGCTGGGACTGAAGTTCTAGATCGTCAGATCTCAGACTAGTCTCAGGACCTCTTTACCCTCTTCAAAGTTGTTGAGGATCTCAAAGAGCATTTGTCTATCAGTATTTAATTAAAAACTGAAACAGAAAATCTTCAAACACAAGATCTCACAAGCACACATTCTGTTAGTCATGAGAGTGATGGCATCATCACATACCTTGTAGCCTCTTGCAAACTCCACTGTACACTTAGGAGAAAACACGGATAAAAGAGGAAAGTAATGTCTTGGTATCATTGTGATCTTGCAGACCTCCTAAAGAGGTGATGTGACCCCCCCCCACCCCCCATCCCCAAGGCTACCAGGCCAGATCCTCTGGTCTCTGATACATGCCATATGGATCTCTGGTGCTTTCTTCAGTAGAAACTCTTAAGCACTCATCTGCCTCAGTTCTCATTATATATGCTTGTTAGGGAGAGAGGATCAGGGGTTATTATCTTGGTTTTAAAGATGGAACCCTGGGACCCATACAAGTTAGATCTCTTGATTCTGTCCGACTGCTGCTTCCTTGAAGGGAAGGATTTGGCAATAATGAGTAATGCAGAATGGGCTTTTCAGAGATTCATAGACTATGCAGCTGAGTTAGAAGGAAGGCTCAGACTGTCACGGGGGGGATCAGCCATCAGATTTTCTTTATTACAAATCCACTCTTGGCTGAACTTTGTCAGAAGTGGTGAGGTTGGAATTGCTTCCTTGGCTCTTTCACCACTTGTACAAATTGGCCTCCCAGCTATATTTCCCACACACGCCACTACCAGGTCTGTTTTATGTTTCACCAGTCTGCCCAGCAACAAAACATGGTCATGTGCTCTGTCTCTGGACTGCCTTTGATGTTCTCAGATTTCTCTGCAAACACAAACTGTGAAACAGTAGGGGAAGGGAAAAGCCCTCTTACTCTGGGGTGGTGGTGGCTGATGCTCTGAGTGTTGGAGAGATGAAGGGCTTGTGGAAAACAACAACATGGGGGTTGGTGTTGTGCTCCTGTTTGTCAGAAAGAATGGTTTAAACATCCGTATTGTAACATTTCTGTTTCACCCTGCTGTTCTTTATGGGGAAAACATAGGGGAAGGCTCCTTTTCTCTTTCTTTTCCACATCTTATAGATTCCTTCTCCACATAAAGCTACCTTTGAAACCAGTACAAGGCCTGCACCTGGAAAAGAGGTGTTAGGGATTGAAAGGAATGACAGTATCCACGGGACTTTCAGAGCCAGCTAGGTCAACATGAAATTGTTGTTTTTTCAAAAGCTGGAAATCGGGGAAGCCGGGATGACTCAGTGGGTTAAGCGCTCACTTTGCAGCCCTGGGGACAGAATCAAATCCCAGCCCCAGCCCATGCAGAACCATATGCTGAGCTGGGGAGTGCCCCCAGTTTGGTTCTCACTGGGGTGAGACCCCGGCCCAGTTCCTGCCCTGTGCAGCCCCGCACCCACCTGTGGAATGAAACTATGTGGAAAAACCAATTATGTACAACTATGGAGACTGTTCTGGGCCCTCCCCATTCTCTCTGTCTCTGTATCTCTCTCTCTTTCTCTGTCAAAAACAATAAAAATAAATCTTTAAAAAAAAAAAGCTGGAAATCATTTTGTAATCAGAAAACCAATGATTTCACAGGACATTTTCTTGAATTATACATTTTGACTTCTTTGGAAAATGTTTACATAAACATATCAAACCTCAGAAGTATTTCTGTATTGTACCTTAAAAATAAGAAATAGGCTGATCTCTGAACTTTCTAGGACTACAAAAGAAAGACTCAGAGTATATAGGACATACAGAAGAAGAAAAAAAAGAAAGAATACGTAGGATTCATTTCTTAATCATTTAAAAAAACAGAGGTTCATAATTGCAGTGTTGAAATGGGTGAAAGTAATGCACATCAGAAAGGGTGAGATGATGCAGCAGATCACAAGAGCCCATGATAAAGGACATTAAATCTCAATAAAGGCTGGGTAAGAGCCATTGACATGACCTCATTTGGGAGCAACACTGGCAGGACTACCCTGTCTTTTAAATAGAATTAACCGTCTGTTTTTGTTGCCAAAATTCTGTGTGTTGGGGACTTAAGATTAGTAGGTTACTTATCACTCCGGAGAAATCATGAAAAAGTTCTCTTGTATTGAGAAAGTCGGGCCATCACTCATGAGGAAAGATTTATCCTGATTCTTCGGTACTGAACTCACCCCCTGGTGTTTCTTAAGGAAATATGTACCTTTTGAGGTAAAGGTTTGAATTTTGAGTTTTTTCATTTTCTGTCTATTTTGGTGGTTTTTCTGATGGTATAAACATAAAAAGGTGACTTGCTGCTCTTTCTTGAATTAAGTTTTTTGTATGGGTAAGGTAAAGTGGGTAGTTGAGGTAATTTACCTTCTGTTAAAACAGAAAATCACTTTTGCATTTTATCTGAACATTCTAGGCAAAAGCATTCCTTTTTCTTCAGTTAATTCAACTAATCACCACAGTTCTGCACATCCCTTTGCTGATATTAAACGTTAACAGTGTTTACCAGCAGACTTGGTTGAACACTTTAAATAACTTTATTTCTCCCAAATTCTTGATGTCTGCACTTTTAGAATTCTGAGTCAAAAAGATTCTACTTTGGCTGTGGAGCTGAGCAGCAGAGCAGCATACTTGGGTTGACGTGAAATATTAGGCAGGGAGGGACTTCAGACATCCTGGGCCTACACATTTGGTAAGTTTGCCATAAAAGAAGTAAAGTGAGCGTTTTGAGCACCTCCTGTGTTCCACATGAGTTGCACATGTCATTTCATTAATACTCTCAGCAACCTAGCAAGGTAGGTGCTATTCCTGCCACACCCACCCCTGTTGATGAGGAAATTAAAGTAAGCCTGAAAGAGTGACTTGCGTGAGTAAAGTCACAGAGGTAGTCTGGGTAGAACTAAGATATTATACCCTGAAACCTATACTATTTTACTTTTTAAAATGTGCTGCCTCTCTGATAGTTGATGTGAATAACAACTTTTTATGCCTAGGGAAACCAAATCAAGAACCCATCTTCGCTCTGTTTCTAATTATTCATCACTCAGTTGGTTCCTTAAATCTAATTTGATATGATGCTACAACACTGGAAACAAAGCACTTGTAAGTCCATCAGTATCATAAAGAGGGACAGAGAAAGTCAGTGAAGTCCAGAGAAGCTACAAGTGGCAATAGTTTTCAAAAGTACTTATTGTGACTTCCCTCCCTTCCTCTTCTCTTATCATTTCTCTTTGATCTCCCATTTAATACTCAACCTAGACATATAGAATCCGCCCTTGGGACCTAGATTCTAGCCAAGTTCACAGTTACCATACCTTCTATCATCCTTAAGGGTATGACAAAACCTCTCAAACAAGGGCAACCATGGGAATTGTAGATTCTAGGCCTGGAAGCTGATGACAGCATGAAAATATGGTCAAGATGGAATTCATTTCAGCATACACTATGAGATGCTTGCCCGATTCTAGGCTCAGATGAAAACAGGAGTTGCCTTTAAGGCTCTTAACCTGCCAGTGTGGGGATTTGTGGGTTAGAAACCAAGTAAGCCGGCTAAACCTTCAGTGACCAGGGAGCATATGAATAACAGAAATGAAGATGAGGCAAAATCTAAAACCACCACACCAGGTATCAGGCATAAAAGAAGACTGACACTAAGAGCATAGAAAGCCTTAGTCTGTAACACCCTGAATATGCTCTGTTCAGAGGTCTTTATAGGGGTGAGAACACTTGGAGCGCTGCTCTAGGAGGGGCATCATGAGGACAAAAACCGAGATAGGTCTTGGTATTACCTTCGTGGAAAATAAAAGCAGAAAACCAGGAAAGAAATAAAGATAGGCCAATTCAGCCAGCTAGTTGTCTGAAGGAATCACTGGTCAAGAAACAGGTATAAGACTGATGGTCCTTCCCTCTCTGCTACAGAGAAAAGCACTGAAGGCAAATAGGAAACCAGTGAGAGAGGGAGCCTTAAGCACAGATTCTTCTGGGCGTTTCTAAGTAAGGAAAGTCAGTGTTTTTAGGGGGAAAAAATACGTTTTCCTAATTAATATTCTTGCACCAAAATTTAGGATTAATATAATTTAAAGGAATCATCAATTCCATCTTTTAAAAATGTGACCATATAGGACATCACCTTGTGCTTAAGAATTTCAGTACTTTTCCTGTTTCTTAAAAGTACAAAATTGTGAAACATGATGTGGAACGCTCAAGCTGTCCAGAAATGGAACATTACTTGACAGATTCCATTTGGTGACCTAAGGTTGGCCTCTCGCCACTGTTTATTTTATGCACAGAAACTATAATTTCAAAATGGAAACTCGACAACAAAAGCATGAAATTTTGCTGATGCTGTAAGTTGTAAATGGCTTTCTGGTCAGTGTGCTTTTTTTTCTGAAGTGAGTCATAAAGAAAGAGCTTACTCTTATGACTGGTGGCCAGATTCACTCTATCTGAGGACTTGTGCTCGTGTGAAAGGAGAAAATCTCAGTTGGAAAGTCCGCAGTCCAAAGGGGCTATGGCGGAGTTTCTTCAATGGCCTGGCTGTAGACGTGCCAAGTATTTATTGATTCCTTCAGCTCTCAGGGCCTACAGGGGCTGCAGGCTCCAGCCAGTCACCTGCAGCTGAGAGGAGCAGCATCTGCTTATCCCAGAATGCCAAAGAAAGATTATTTTATACATGTGCTTTGACATGATTAGCATTGGGAGGCACTGGGCTCTTAAAGAAAAGAAAGGAAGAACTGACCCTTGTTAAATCTTACCTTTTGGCAATATATTCCTTTCTGGATATAAGCCCAGAAAAGTCATTTTTAATTAAAATGATACTTTTGAAGATGAATTAATCCTTTCCTTATAAATATTGAGAGGCCTTGATTGGGTGTGTTACTGAGGGCACTTTTGCTGGGTGTGGAAGACAGCTTTCAGCTGCCAGGTCTGTCGCAAGAACTGTAGTGTACTGTCACTGTCACTAGCCAGGGAGGGTACTACTGCCATTCTGTCATGCTCTCAACTCATAGCATCAGTCAGGGGCATGTGGTACTTAGAGGTTTGGCAGTTGGTGTATCCCCAGGCTTTTGTTACTGATCAGGATTAGAAAAGGGAAAGTAATGGTATAAAGAGAGAGACAGAGACAGATAGACAGACAGATGGAGGCTCTTCTGGGATCATTCCCATTGTACTCATGAGAAAAGTGAGGATGAGAGGGCCTGAGCTTTGACCTGTTATGCAAGGAGGAATGGTCAGAAATGGAGCTGGGATTCAAAGCTTTCAAGCTTGTGTGGTTAACACTACCCTGTACTACTGCTGTGGATGAGGGAAAGAACATTCTCAGGCAAGAGTGACAAGGTGTGAGGTAGGATGGAAATTGACATTGTCTATTTGTTCATATGACAGCTGTTGATTGACACCAATTGGCCAAGTACTGTTTCAGGTGCTTGGACTACATCAGGAAACAAAAAACCAGACACTTACTCTCAAAGATCAGTGCCCTCACAGAGCTTACATTCTAGAGGCAGGGAGACAGGAAAATAGTAAATGATGTTATCATAAAATGTATTCTCATTACTTATAGTAATTGTAATAAATAAGCAAATTATATCATGTATTAGAAGGTAATAATTGCTGCGGAAGAAAGGACAAAGGGGAATCAGGAATTGGTAAGAGGAGGTCAGGTGGCAGTATTAAATAAGGTGTCACAATAGTCATTGTTTAAAAGAACATTTGAGCAAATTCCACTAAAAGACAAGGGAACTTATTGTTTTGTTTTTTATTTTTTTATTAAAGAGTAAACATCTTTTCTCCTGAAATTGAGTTAGTTACATGTGTCTGCATGTTTGTTTGGGACTGCCTTTTGCCGTAGCGAAGTGCCAACAGAGTCAGCAGTAGTGGCTAAACAAGGCCAGGAAGGATGCCATTACTTTAGAAACTTGTATGCTCTATAATGTCCCCATGCTCAGCCAGGCTTGTGTTATCGTAAGTGCTCAGTACATGTCAGTTGCTATTATTACTCTTGGGTCCTACAGCTGCCACTGCCATCACTATCACCCATGATGGGAGATGATGATCCAAAATATGAAGGCCAGTGGCATAGATGGTGAGTTCAAGATTTGAGATGCAGAAAACTGTGTTATAGAAAAAAATTTATGTTGTGCATTGACATAATATGGTAAAACGTGAGGTTTCCTGTTGATTTGTGAGTGTGCGCATACAAGAGAGAAATAAGTCAATTTTCAGCAGTTTGACTTACCGTATTTTCCGGCGTATAAGACGACCGGGCGTATAAGACGACCCCCTAATTTTACAGTTAAAACATAGGTTTAGGCCTATATTCGCTGTATAAGACTACAGCCTGGGGGGTAGTCTTATACAGCGAATATAGGCCTAAACCTGTGTTTTAACTGTAAAATTAGGGGGTCGTCTGGGGGTAGTCTTATACAGCGAATATAGGCCTAAACAAAGGGCTACAATTCACTAATCACTTTCTTTAGAAGAAGGGGTGGTAAGGACGGCAATTGTGAATTTCATTTTCTGTAGAAATAGTGTTTTTTCCGGTGCAGAACTGAAAGGAATCCGACCAAAGGTTCGGTAGCACCTGGAGCCCCTGTTCACCCAGGGGAGAGACCCTGTTTACAAGCAGTTCTGCCCATCATTGTGGTGTACTGTTTTCTAAGCAAAAAATGTGTCTGTTGTACTGTATAGCTTTAAACTGCACTCCAGGGATGAAAATCTCTTAAGAATTGCATCCTGCTTCCGCAATCCTCAAGAGTGCTGGGAAAAAAGAAAATCCCTACACACTCATAGTGTTTGTGGATAAACACTATGAAACACAGAAAGTTTAAATAAGTAATAAAAGTCTTTCTATTTTAAACCATATTATTGTTCAGGACATTCTTCTATTTCTCTGTCCTGTGTGTCTCCATCCCCTCCACCCCTTGTGCTTTGGGCCTATGTTTTAACTGTAAAATTAGGGGGTCGTCTTATACGCCGGAAAATACGGTACTGTGTTAGCGTGTTCCCGTGGAATAGATTCCTCTGGTCAGTCGTGTTCTCTACCTTCTTATGGACCAGGCGTGTCCAACCTACGGCCCAGGACGGCTGTGCGTGAGGCCCTACACAAAGTCTTAAAACATTATGAGATTTTTTTGCAACATTTTTATTTTAAAGTTTATCAGCTACTGTTCGTGTTAGTATGTTTATGTGTGGCCCAAGACAGTTCTTATTGCAATATAGCCCAGGGGAGCCAAAAGATTGGACACCGCTGTTGTAGGATCTTTAATGATCTACCAGGTAGATCATTAAAGATGGTAAGAGCTGAAATTAGTTCTGATTTTTAAGGGTTGAGTTCCTGCCTATCAAGTGGTTATTCCTTGCACCTGTTTTGTTTTGAATTACACTCCCTCCCTCAGACCTCATCAGAAACCTGATGAATCAGGAAAGGAACACTGTCACACTGTCCCAGACAAAGGAGCCTTTTACCATCCGAAGGGGGAAATTTGAGGTTCATAATGTGAAATGGAGATATAGGATCCTCCTAGATAGATTAATCTAGCACTTTTCTGAGTTCATTTTTCACCTTGGAAGACCTGCTTTCCATCTCCTCCTACCCTTATTGTTTGAGACTTTTTATGACTGAAGATAATTCTAAGTGTACTTTAAAGACACAACAAAATAAAACATCACAGTGTGGGCATACTAGCAGGCTCCTGATGTTTCCCAGAATTCTTAAAACTGATAGTGTGGGTCCTATTATGTGATGTGCTTTGTAGCCTGTGAAAACAGCATTATTCGTTGTTTGTTTTTATATATGTCAATGTAAGACACAAAGTAATACCTCACCGTTTTATTGGGGAAGCATTTTTGAGGTTGCAGGGCATTTGTGCTGGTTGCATAGCCTTTGAATTTATTTAGAGCACCCAGTATATTTCAGTGACTCAGGACTCCATTGGCTGTTTAAAAGCACTGTGGTTGAGTATAGCCAGAGAGTTTGGCAGCCACTCCACAGGCCTGAAGTAAAATCAGCCTGAAAGAAAGTTTAAATAAGTAATAAAAGTCTTTCTATTTTAAACCATATTATTGTTCAGGACATTCTTCTATTTCTCTGTCCTGTGTGTCTCCATCCCCTCCACCCCTTCCTTCCATGGCAGTGTTTCTCAGCCTTGGCACTGTTGGCACTTTGGGCCTGGTAATTCTTTGTTGTGGGCACTGTCCTGTGCATTGTAATGCATTTGCTAGCATCTCCCCAACAGATGCCTGCAGCACCCACCCTCTGAGCTGTGACAACAGAAATGTTTCTAGGCATTTCCACATGTCCCCTGGAAGGCAGAATCACCCCTGGTTGAGAACCTTTGTTGCATAGTACCTGTGGCCTTTCTCCATGAAGCATCATGCTGTGTGGGCAAGGTGGGATGCAGCTCTTTTAAATACCAATGACCGTGAAAGAAACCATTCCTGACCCAGGAACAAAGTACAGTTCTACACACTACGATGATCTGTGCATAGGAATAAGGAAATTAGGGGAGTACATCACTCAGACTGGAAATCTCAAAGGAGGTCCTACTCCTCCTCCCCCGCTTCACCCATCCCAGCCCTGCTGCTACTCCACTCCTTCTCCTACTTCTCTTTCTCCTCCTCCTCCTCTTTCTCTCCTCCTTGTCCTCTTCCCCCCTTCCCTTAACTCATTTTGAGATGATCATGAGTTTTATCTTCCATTCTATTAATGTGATATATCACATTTATGAATTTGCATATGTTGAACCATTTTTGCATCCAAGGGATAAATCCCACTTGATTATAGTATATGCTCTTTTAAATGTGCTGTTGCATTTGATTTGCTAGTATTTTGTTGACTATTTTCACATCTATACTCATCAAGGATATTGACTGGTATACAAGTATATACTTTTGTTCTTGTGTTCTTCTCTGGCTTTGGTGTCAGGGTAATGCTGGCCTCATAAAATAAGTTTGGGAGTGTTTCCTTCTCTTGAATTTCTTGGTAGAGTCTGAGAAGGATTGGCATTAATTCTTTAAATGTTTGGTAGAATTCACCAGGGAATCCATCTGTCTTGGCTTGTCTTTGGGGAAGGTTTTTTATTTATACTCAGTTTTCTTATTCATTATTGTCTTCTGTTTAGATTTTCTGTTTCTTCCTGATTCAGTCTTGGTAGGTTTCTAGGCATGTTTCTTGGATTTTTATCTTTTTTCCATTTCTTCTAGGTTGGCCAATTTGTTGGCATGCAGTTGTTTATATAAATGACTGTCTTATTCTTTTTGCTTTGTGTGTTCATGTGTTCCACCAGACCGTCGGATAATAATGCATTTATTCAACAAAATCACTTGTGCCCCCAGCTTCTGGAGAAGTGCTGAACATTCCAATTCCTGGGCTACCCTGGACCTCCTCCTCCTACCCCGTGTCTCATACTCCAGCCTCTCCTTTTAGATTACTAGGTTTCACCTTTTCTCCTGTTATCATTTGTGTTGCTTTTCCCAATTAGTAATTCCATTGCAGTGTAACTGCTTGAGAAGAAAGGCCCTTGAGTAAGACTATCCTGGTTCAAATGCCAGCTCCAGTGTCCACTTAGATTTCTTCACCTTTATTCCCACTTCTGTAAAATGGAGAAGCAAATATTTTCTGGGGGAGAGTTGTGAAAAAATAAAAGAATTAAAACAGTGACTCTAATAGCCAGATCTTCTGTCTCCAAAAGAGAGTAGGTGGGGACTGACTGTTCTTTAGGACAGAAAGCAGGTCTTTTGAAACTGTTCTGAAAACTCATTGACTGTTAACCTGCTCTGTGTCCAGACGAGCTCCATGATCACTTATGAGTGCAGCATGCTGTTGGGGATTCCTAGCAAGTCTGAATCCCCGTATGTTCACTTATTTTACCAAGTGAAGGTAGACTATTGCCTTCCGCCATCTTCCTCCACTTATTTTTCTTATTAATGAAGGGATGTGTGTTATATACTTGATTAATGGCTCTCTGGAGTCCTTGTTAGATATATACAGGTGTCAGATGCTTTCGTATTGGATTTATGTTTATATTGAGGAGGTAATTCTGTATTTTCACTAGGAACTTGGTCATTCTCCTATTTGTGTGACTTTTTGATCTTAGTAAAGTAAAATTTATGGTGAGGGAGACATTTTTCCTTAACTTCCTGAGAATCATACCTGTATTTCTAAAAAGAGGACTCAAATTGTTTGGAGTTATTTTTATAAAATAGATTTAACATTTTCTTTTTTTAAATTGTGACTTTGAAGAGTCTGTAAGTGCCAGAAAATTCCATCAGCTTTGTTAATCTTCAAAGAGATCAATATAATTAACATCTTAAATGTGCTGTTTGACATTTTTTCCCCCTTACTTACTACTTAAGCCTTTAAAAAGTGTTATTTCATGTAGGTGGTAAGACAGGTTTTACTTGTAAGTATAAGGTAGTTTATAGCAAATAGACTTTATGCCTTTCCTTTCTTCTTGGATTATAGGATATATAGTAATTTTTATATCTAACATGTTTCTAAAATGCAGTTTTCAGCTTCCTGTTTTATAATTGATTTTTTTAAGTATGTGAGACATTTACTAGTGCAATTAACAAACTGCTCTTTTTATACCAAAAAGAAGTACTTTTTTTTTTAAGATTTATTTTGTTGTTTTTGACAGAGACAGAGAGAAACAGAAAGAAGGGGTGGGCCCAGAGCAGTCTCCATACTTGTACATCATTAGTTTTCGACGTGGTTTTATTCCACACAGGTGGGCAGGGGCCGTGCAGGACGGGAACTGGTCTGGGGGCCTCCCACATGGGAGGCATGCCCCTTGAGCCAGAGGCCAAACTGGGGGGCAAGAACCAAATTGGGGGGCCTCCCTCCGAAGTAGCCCACTCCACTTCAACATATTGGTCTGCACAGGTTGGGGCTGGGATCCGATCCTCAGTCCCCAGAGCTGCAAAGCAAGTGCTTAACCTGCTGAGCCATCCCAGCTTCCCTAAAGCAGTATTTATTAATCAGTCTGTGTGAGAGAAAATGTAGTCGTCGGGTTTGATTTTCAGATATTTATTTAGAGAACAGAGATACAGGACAGTAATTTATGTTAAAGTTTATGATTAAATGTACATTTATGTTGTGTGTGTGCTTTTAGAATTAGGTGCTATAAATTTGAGTCCATGTTCTTTAAAGTAAACTCTGATAATGAATTAGAGATGCAATATACTCCATGCCCGCCAAATCCATAGGCATGAGGTGGTGGATTTCTGAAGAACGTTGCTACCAGTGCCCTTCTGGCTATAATCGTTCAGCAGTAGCAAGACTTCCTCATGTTCCCCACTCCTCCCTAAGATCTCATTGACTTCATTACAAAGGAAGGCCATATTGTTTTGCAAAATGTGTCTTCAAGAATCACTTCATACATTCTGGATAAATGTATGATTTACTTTTTTAATCTCCCTTTATCCTAACTTACCCATGTTTGTTGTTTCTCTAATTTTTACTCTTTCCCCCTCTTGAAGGAGAGCACAGAATGAGTAGAAATGCACAATTCCCAGTTGTCCATTTATTTCTGAAGGTATATTTTTGATACCATCACATCCATTACAGTGAGTTTAGTCATTTTCAAATTCATATAGAGAAAGTGGAAGTGGCCTGTGTGTGTGATTAGAGGTTGGGCTGGGAGTGGTGATGGAGGCCTGAAAACATCTACAGTTTAGTTTATTTTTTTTTTTTTTTTTTTTTTTTTTTTTTTTTTTTTTTTTTTTTTTTTTTTTTTTTTT
>PVKE010030811.1:0-19405 GCA_004027555.1 Craseonycteris thonglongyai
TAAAAAAAAAAAAAAAAAAGTGTGTGATCATAAAGTGAAGAAGACTGGTTTCTTAGTTTTTCCCTTCCCTAGAACTTAGAAGCTTTTGCCAGATTTCTTGTGAAATCCTGACAAGTTTGACTGATGTTTTGCATCATACCATGCTTAATTTACAAAGGATAGAAGAACAGGGGAAGTATTTACAAAGAACTATGGTGGGGGCTGATCAACTGGTGGCCCCATGAATTGCCCGAAAACCTTTTTCTGTATTCAGGTTGTCCATCTCTAGTGTGGACAACAGTGAAGACATAATATACTCGTCAGAGAATGTAAGACAACTGAAGTCATTTCCACAAAGTTTCAGAAGATGGTAACAGATTCTGGGTTTTGTTTTTTTAACAGGAGAATTTCTTTTTGGTTTTGTTTTTCAAATGTAATTCAAAATAGGCTGTAAAATAACTTTTACATTTTTATTAATACATTAAGCTAATATACTCATATTCTCAGAGTCATTTTGAAATATTAAATTACCAAGTATACAAGGCAAGCCATGATTAAGCAGAAAATAACAGTCACAGAATCTGAGTTGGCAGCATCATTAAGAAGTCACTTTTCCTTCTGTGCCTTGTCTTGAGGCTCCTTACACTTATAACTCCTTTTTAAATATTTCCATAAAAAAAAAAATTTCACAGCTTTCTTCAAAGTCTAATTATCTCCCACTCTTGACAGAAAGTTCACTGATGTATCCAATTTTTAGCCAACTCTTCTCTCAATCATCCAATGAAGACACAGAACTAATATTCACTACTCTCTGTGCATTCTTTTATATTTTATCAAAAACAAAAGGGTACTCACAGCAAGACACCAGTGCACTCCCAGGTGAATGGGCACCAAAAGAATATCAACAGAAAATATATCCACTTTCTTTGTCCAACGTTTCACTGCCTGGTAACCAGCCGTTTTTAACTTAGTGAAAAAAAAGGTATTAAATGCATGTACACTTGGCAATCCCTTCTCTTTACTTCGCTCCATCAGCATATTCATGTAGAAATTGATGATCTATGGGAAGAAATTATATGTATTAAAATAGATACTCAGGGCTTTCAAAATAGTTGTTATATAAAAGAAAAGCCAAGGCTGTTATTATACACATAAGTATTGTTTCCTAATCAATTCAGTTAAGACTCTAACACCCAACACCATGTCTCTATATCAAATTTTGAGTAGAAGAGAAGAGGACTGAGATGGTTATAAACCAGGATTGTCCAACCCACAGCCCTTGTGCTGTATGCGGCCCAAGATGATTTTGAATGAACCTCAATATAAATTCATAAACTCTCTTAAAACATTTTTTGCCATTTGTTTTTTAACTCTTGAGCTATCATTAGTGTTAGTGCATTTTATGTGTGGCCCAAGACAATTCTTCCAATGTGGCCCAGGAAAGCCGAAAGGTTAGACACTCCTGGTTATAAACAGTGAAAAAGTTGAGATATACATATAATGGGGTTAGAAATACATATGAGCCGATGCTGGCCTCCAGAAGACTGGGAATTAAGTCAAAAGACTGTACAATGAGGAAGAAGCAGTGCTAGAAGGTGAGACTTTGAGAAAAGAAAACGAAGGAGTACAGCAGTTTAATGAGGCACATTAGCAGTTAGTTTAACCTATTGGGACTATGTAAATGTAAACATTTTAAATAAATCCTGAGACCAGAGTCTAGTATTAATAAGGTAGTATTAATAAGGCTAAGACCAAGAGTTCAAGCCTTATATGTGGGTCACCTGGTTTTACAGAAATAGAAAACTTTGCTCCATGGCTAAAGACAGCCTTTTCAGTCTACTAAGCCATCTTTCAGAGGCAAATTATTTTGGGCTCAAGCAGACCTGAGTGACAGGATAAAACGATCAATTGTACAGGAAAAAAACAAACAAAAACACCTCTGAACTGATAATAGCTCAGCAATGTCAATTTTTATAGAGACAGACATGGACGTAGTCAGAAAGTAGTCAGAAACATAAAGAGTAAAGCTCTCCACAGAATCTATACAGTTAGCCTTCTCATTTTTTGTTGATTCCATTTATGCCTTCAAAATCAAGTATGAACATGAAAGAAATTAAAATGCTTGATATAGGAAATATGTGATTCTTTCTGTTAACAAAACAATGTGTTCTCTAACAGTGACTATGTCATCTATGGTTCCTTTAGGTCCAGGACTCCTTGGTACTAAAGCTTGAAAGTTACTGGGCTGGTAGATGCTGCATACTTACTTTATGTGGTCAGATGAGGCCAGGCCAGTGTCTGTCAACGGCAAGGAATGAATGGGCTAACTGATCCACAGCTTGGAAATATGACTAAGAAAACAGGCACATTTTTCAGAATGCTTTTTGGGGAATGGGAAAATGCCCCCGTCCTTTGACAAATATTTACACACTAGGATGCCAGAGCAATGAGCTACTGCCCAACAGTAGGCAACTACATACCAGGCAGGCAGCAGGGACCATGGCCAGGAACACACCGAAGCATGGTCTAGACTAGAGAAAGGGCCTATAGATGAGGCTTCCTCGGCAGCTACAGGGAAACCACACTCACCATGAGGCAGAGGTCTGAGGGGGACAGGGGAAGGATAGGATTGAAGAGAGACACTGTTCTGCCTGCACCTCTGAAGACTCAACAGCAGGCCCAGAGGATTCACGTTGTGGCTAATCTCTGCCACAACAGTAACAGTCTGATGCCCAATAGATAACTGGAGCTCAGTTATTTTAAACAATGAATCAAGACACAATTAGGATTTCTCAATATAGAATTCCAATCTAAATCTACCCATGAGGATAATGGTGCTAATGATACTTCTAGGAATGAAACAGGCAGGAATACAGGAGGGTCTGCCCAGCAAGCACAGATTTCTAGGCTATAAACTACGTTCTCCAGTGAGAGAAAATAAGCAAGAAGGGATTGATTCCTCTGGTATTCTACCCATCCCACAATATTATGAGGCTAAACCCTTCAGTTCAAAGGGTAAAGGGAATAGGCTGATGACCTGCCAGTCACCGTAAGTACAATAAGCTAAATCTTCCATGGGCAGACAAGTTATATAATAGGCAATAAGTACTCAAGGGAGAGGTGGAAGTAATCAGGCAGAGAGGTAAGAACAGCCAAGCACATGAAAACCATGGAGATATTTCTCCTCCAGGTGCCCAGAAAGGTAATTATGACCTTTGGGATAATCACTCTAAAGTAAAATAGGTTGACATAAATGGGTGTCATGATACATACACATGACTCTCCTAATTTTCAGGGGGAAAGAGTTCTAGAAACCAATGAAGTTTAGCTGGACTTACACAGCCTGGGTTGTTTGTTTGTTTTTTATTTTATTTTTTACTTGAGAGACTGAACTATGAAGCTCAAGACCAACCCCACTGAATAGGAACTGAAAATTAGTGATCAGGATACAACACTGTCTGTTTCCTTTGAGAGCTCCTCTCCCTCTGCTTTAGCTCTGCCCTAACCAAGATTTCTCCACTGAGAGGGAAATGGCCTCTTCCAAAGTCAGTGCATTAAATAGCTTTAAGGAGTATCTGGATTCTTTTTCATTTCCCCTATATCCCAGTAGGAGGTAGCTTGGTGGCCTCAATGTTCCCTCCCATTAGCTTAGGATGTGTAATCTGATATCTGAGGCAGAATTTAGATCCAAGTTTCTCCTCAGTTTTTCAGCTATTACTCCATCCAAATGAGGAAAATTTGCCATAGTTCAGCCAACACACAATCATACCCAAAAATACAAGCTAGGAGTTAGAGAACAAAAAGAATCCTACATGTCATCTCGCAGAGGGCTAAAGATGAAGGAAAAAGAAATGAGAGAAGGGATCACAGTGCTTAAGATGAAAGAGAAGCCGTGATGGTCAGAGCATTTGCTTATATTTTGTGAAGAATTCCTTTCCTCCCATGACAAGAGACTTTTTCCCACAAAACTCTTAGCTCCAGAAGATCTTGACTTCCCTTTGAAATAGGGGGCTATAAGCAGTAAATCAGCCATAGGCCTGCTGTTTGTCTTGCCACTGTATCAGCATCTGAGGACGAATGTCACTTGTCATTCTTTGGAGGGGGCTCACACTTGCTTCTGCTTGCTGCAGCTCCTGGGGCCTAAGGAGCTGCCCTTCCTGCTGCCTTCACAGCCTTGGCCATGAGCGCCTGCTTGTCTATGCAGTCCTGTTCGGGGGTGGGATGGTTGTTTATAGTATCTTGTTCTTTGTGATTTTATTTGAAGAGCTGCCAGGCTAAAGCTGAAAAAAGCTTCCCTTTAAAAGGAAAGACTACAATGTTTTCAAACTAAGGACTCAATCCTTTTTCCTGTATGTTACCACAATGACATAAATGACCACTGCTATTTGCTTCTTGCTTCTTGCAGTAAACCAGCCAAACTATTGTTTTCACATGCATTTAGAAGTAAAACATTTTATTAACAGTAAAGTCTTGACTTTTAACTGTTCTCAATTTTACACTCTGAACCCTTGTAATTGGCTTAGGAAAAAATCCCCTGGGCATGGGGATGCTGGAATAGCTCAGCAGTTGAGCGCTTGCCTTGCAAACATGAGGTCCAGGGTTCAATACCCGGCCCTGGCCCATGCAAACCCATACGCTGAACTGCGGTGCAACTGGTGACCGCTGGGATGGCTCGGTGGCAAAGGGATCCCCGGGTTCAGTTCCCACCACATGTGACCCCATATCCATCTGTGTAGAATAAAACCATGTCACAACTAATAATGTACAACTATGGAGACTGCTCTGGGTCCTCCCCCCTTCTCGCTATCTCTCACCTTCTCTCAATTTAAAAATAACAAACAACTATCACTTATTTAAAAAATAAAAATAAATAAAAAATAAATTAAAAATCCCGGGCATGACAGTGCTCCTGAACAGAGACCAAGAAATGCCACATCATTCTGTTTCTTCACATGGAACAGGACATATAATGCTGTGGATAGGATAAAGTTTCTCCTGCCCATAAACATTTAGGTACATGGGATCCATCTACTTGTTCTAGTTTTCTACATCTTTAATAATTCTCTATCTACTTATTCTATTATTGAGAGGTGTTGAACTCTCCAACAGTAATTAGTATATGTTTGTCTATTTCTCCTTTCAGTTCTATCAGTTTTTGCTTCATGTATTTTGAAGTTCTGTTATTAGGTGGTTACATATCTAGGCTGTTAAGTCCTGTTGATGAACTTACCTCTTTATTAAATGTCACTGGTAATATTCCTTGCTCTGAAATCTAATGGTCTGACATTAATAGTTACTCTCTTTCATTTGGTTAGTGTTTGCATGGTTCTTTTCTAGCCTTTTACTTTTAATGTATCTGTGTCTTCACATTTAAAATGGGTTTCTTGTAGATAAAATATATTTTTTACCCAATCTGACAATTTCTGACTTTTAATTGGATGTTTAATCTATACTGTCCAATATGGTAGCCACTGGCCAAATGTGACTATTGAGTCTAATATGACTAATCCAAACTGTGCTTTAAGTATAAACATGCTAGAAATGCAAAATGCGTATGACATTTTAAAGAGATATCTCATTAATAATATTTTAATTATTTTTTACATGCCAAGATGATATATTTTGGATATATTGGGTTAAATAACACATTATTAAAATTAATTTTACCTGTTTCTTTTTACTTTTTTGACTACTAGAAAATTTAAAATTATGTAAGTGGTTCACATTGTTTCCATTGGGTCAAATCATTTACATTTAATGTAATTATTGATGTGGCTGGGTTTAAATCTACCATCAGTGGAAGCTGGGATGGCTCAGTGGGTTAAGCGCTCGCTTTGCAGCCCCAGAGACTGAGAATCGAATCCTGGCTCTGGCCCAGGCAGACCCACATGCTAAACTGGGGTGTGCTTCCAGTTCAGTTCTTGCCAGGGCCTATGCAGGAGGTTCCCGGCCCAGTTCCTGCCCTGCGCTGCTCTGTGACCACCTGTGGAGTGAAACTATATGGAAAACTAATGCTGTCAACTATGGAGACTGCTCTGGGCCCTCCCCCTTCTCTCTGTCTCTCTCTGTCTGTCTCTCTCTCTCTGTCAAAAACAATAAAAATAAATTTTTTTTTTTTACATATCAGGAAAAAATATTTTAATGGTGTTGTTATATAGTGTATTGGCTAATTCCAGTGGATCCTCATCTCTTACTGCTGACATTATCTCCAGTATTTGAATTATATGGCAGGGTTCTTTTCTGTGTTTCTAACAGTGCCCATTTTCCCACTTCTTTTTGGTAGGAAATGAAGCTTTTATGAATTTTGCACCAGCATGTGTACTTTTGACTCCACACCAAGGAGCATCAGTCTCAATCATTAATTTTTCACTAGGTATTGATTTTAAAACTTCCAAATTAGCCTCAGTTTTCAGTGAGCAACCATTAAATCCTATACAGAGATCCAAGTCAACCAACGCAGCTGCAGCTTCCTTGGTACCATCAAATGAATGCACTACTCCACCTACACACCAATCTCTATTTCTTTTCATTATGTCCAAAAATTCAGCATGTGAGTTTTGACAGTGAAGAAACATTGGTAATTTTGTTTGTTCTGACAGTTCAAACTGTTTTTCAAAATACTTGAGTTGAGTATCTCTGGGACAAAACTGCAGTTGGTCAAAATCGAGTCCACATTCTCCTATTGCTACAACTTTCCCCTTGTTGTTTTAGCAAGATTTAGCAACTCCATTAAGTAAAGATCAGGATTATTTTTTTCAAACTCGTCACATCTTGTAGGATGACAGCCAACTGTACTATAAAACATATCATTTGTTTGTGCCAAATGCAGTGCATCCTTACTGTTGTAGATTTCCACCTGTAATCATAAACTTTTTAACACCAATCTGGACAGCTCTCTGTATTATATCCTGTAAGTCATCTTGATGCTTTTGAACCCCCCTATAAACTCCTCTGAACACAGGATCTGTCAAGTTGACACCAATATCCTTTAATTTCAACACTAGGAGAATCTCCAAGTTCATGGTGGTAGGGGGCAGCTGCCTACCAATAGACCCCCTATAACATTTCTACTGAGTTTCAGCTTCTTCTTAGTATATTCTGACTTAGATTTCTGCCAAGCTGGTCCTCAGTGCGCTCTGCTGCTTCAGCATTCAGACAGCCCCACAAACTTGAAGCAACTCACGACTGCAACGCTGACTCCTCCCCGGCAGAAGCACAAAAATAAATCTTTAAATCTACCATTGCCCTTTTTTTTTTCTATTTGACCCATCTGTTCTTTGTATCTTTTTTCTTTTTCTGCCTTCCTTTGGATTTTCCTGTCCCACTTTATCTCCATTATTGACTAATTAACTATGCCTCTTTTTGTTTTTAGTGCTTACTCTAGGATTTATTTCCTTAGCACCGCCTATCTTCATATAACATACCACTTCACGTATTATGTAAGAATCTTAGACTAGTACATGCTTCCATTTCAACCCTTGTTATGATTGTCATATATTTGACTTCTACATGTTATAAATCCCACAGTGCCAATTGTCTTTCGGAGATATTAAAAAAGGAAAGCATGTCCAATGTTCTTCATTCCTTGGTGTACTTTTAAATTTCTACCTCTTATTTTCCTTTTGCTTGAAAAACATCCTCTTCTATTTCTTACAGTATAGGCCTGCTGGTAATGAATTCCCTCACCATTTGTCTGAAGAAGCAGTCTTTTTGAAAGATATATTTGCTGGGTATAGAACCAGGTTGTCGGGTATTTTTTTCCCTTCAGTACTTTAAAGATGTACTAACTACATTGTCTTCTGACCTACATGGTTTCTGACGGATGTTCCTTTGTACATAACGTCTCTTTTCCTCTGGTTGTTTTTACTGTTTTCTCTTTATCACTGGTTATCAAAAATTTTATTATTACATATTTAGTGTGGTATTTCTTCTACTTGGGGTATGCTAAATTTCTTGGATCTGTTGTTATAAGTTTTCAAATTTAGAAAATGTTCTACCATTGTTTCTTAATTTTTTCTGATACCACTTACATCCCACTTGTCCTTCTGGGACTCCAATTACATGCTTAGACTGCTTGATCTTGTCCCATAGACCACCGATGCTCTAGTCATCTTCCTTCAGGCTTTCTTCCGTGTTTCACTTGGACGGTTCCTTGCCTGTATCTTCAAGTTGATTAATTTTTTTATTTTACAGTATCTAATCTGTCAATCCCATTCCATTTATGTTTTAATTCAGATACTATATTTTTCATCTCCACAAGTTCAATTTGAGTTTTTAATATCTTCCATTTCTCTTCTCATAGTGTGCATATTCCTCTCCCTTCCTGAACATATGGGATATGCTCAGAATATGTTTTAACATCCCTGTCTAATTCTATCAATTTTATCATTTCAAGGTATTTCTAGTGATGGGTTTCTTTTTCCCCCTTGTTTTGAGTTGCATTTCCCTTCCATTTTGCATGCCTGGTAATTTTTTATTGCATGCTGGACACTGCATTTCATGTGTTGGGTTTTGTTGGTACTAGAATTTGTTGTATTCCTTTAAATATTATTGGAGTTTGTTCTGTGATATATTAATAGTCAAGTTACTTGGATCATTTTCAAGCTTTTAAGACTTGTATTTAAATTTTGTTACCATGGGTCCAGAGTAGTCTTATTCTAGGGCCAGTTTGGCCTTACTCCTGAGGCAATACCCTTTTGAGGACTCTAGCCAATCAATGCCCCATGACTTTTCCACTCTAGCTCATTTGAACATGAACTATATTCTTGGCACCTGTGTTAGCTCTGAGGCTTATTCTGATTCCTCCTTCCTGGTGGGTCCCAGCCTCTGGTAGTTCCTCCCAAATATGTACAAATGAGTACTCAGCCAAAGATTTAAGGGGAGGTGAGGGGCTCTGTACATTTCTGAAGCTTTCTCTTTATGCAGCGACCTCTCTTTCCTTCAGTATTTTACCTCACAAATCTTAGCCACTTTAGCCTCCCCAAACTCTGAACTCTATCTCCTCCATGCAGCAAGACTGTTAGGCACTGCTAGAGTCTACCAGCTCTCCCCTATCAACACACAAAGCCAGTAAGCTGGGGCTATCATAGGCTCATCCTTTTCATTTCCCTTCTTTCAGGGATCACTATTAACTAATGTCTGAAAATTGCTTTTTCATGTTTTGTCTAGTTTTCTAGTTAAGTTAAAAGGGTAAATCAGATCTATTTTATTCTGTCATGACCACAGCAGAAGTCAGATCCATTTACTTGTATGCCTAAATAATTTCCATGTATTTGTATATTTATCTGATGCCTTATAAAAAACAACTCTTAGGCCCTCTAAGCAGAACCATCACAACACAAAGAGAAACACAAAGCCCAGAGCAATCCTCTCCTTAGGATCATTAACCTAGAATCTTAGAGTTCAATTACAGAAGTTATCCAATTCCATCTCTAGGAATTAATAAATAATCTCTAGTATTGATAATCATTTTAAAATATTTCCATTTGTTTGTGACTTTTAATCAAATTTTGTACCTAACTCTTCTTTTTAACCCTGTCCTCCTTCCCTTAGATATTTCTATTACTAACTGATCACCAGGTCCAGTATGGAAATCCCCATCTATAATGTCCCTGATGTTGTCAGTCTTCCAGCCTCCTTTTGCATTCTTTACAAGGCAGCCAGCTCCCATATCCCACTTTTGAGAAGTTTCATTTTCTTATAGTAAGGTAAAATGGCAATCCTGTCAATCATTAGTCCTTTGAAGCAATATAGAATTTAAATTTACCCACATAAAAATCAATTCATGAAAATATGTTTGAAAGCCTACTGTATGAACAGACACCATAACCTACTCTTCTTTTAGGAAAGAGACCAGAGAAAGGGTAGCCTAATGGCTTTCTGTACATATTCCAAATATAGGACTTCTGGATTTTATTTTCCTTACAAACTAAATCTGATCCCTTGCATTCCAGGATCTTATATTCCTTGTTTATAAAATGTTAAAAATAATTTGTCAATCACCTTATTTTGGGAAAGTTTTAATGCAGCCTATAAAATGATAGGAGATACAAAAAAGAAGAGAAATGCTTATTAATGAAAATATCTATTTGAAAAACGACAAATTAACTTGTAATAGACAATTGGAAGTTCACAATTGAGAAAGAGAATTAAGTATTTTTAAATAAGTACAAACACTTAAGGATAACTACTAATTCCCATCAGAATGTTAGCTTTTCAAGGGCAATACTTTGAAAGCCTAATATGTATAGTACTTAGAAAATTATGCTATGGTTCTCATCATTATCATGGACATGTGAACTGGCACCTGCTTAAAATAGACAAGGAATCTTCCCTTCCCCTTGTCTCTTCTAAATTATATTATTTACTTTTCTTTTATTCCATTCACTTTGCTTGCTAAAAATCCAGCCTCTGATGGGCCCAGGGAATGGAAAATATATCCTGATGAATGCCACCTCTGTAAGGGATCTTTCTGAGGTAACTACCACAGTAAGTAAATAGCAAGAACTCAGCACATATCCTACTCATTGCTGCCCCCTAGAAGGTTCTGCATAATTTTTAAAAAACAGGTTATAATTGCTGTAGAATAAACTTACCCCTTCACATTTAGCAGTGGCAGGCAAAAAAAAAAAATGGCAAGAGACCAGATTAATGTCTCCAAATCAAAAACACTTAATTTGTGAATACTTTTGACTGTCCTTGGTTTTCATTGTGCCCTCTGATTTGGTAGGTGCTTTTTTTTCCAATTTGATCCAATGTTCTAATAATATCACTGTTCTGAGCCAAAGGAAGTAAGGGTGGTTTCCCCTAAAGCATGACAGTATCAAACTATACCTTCCTTACTAACCTTGGTCAAAGATATTATTCAGGGAGTGATGTACTTCTGAAATTTATATCTTATAAACTCACCAGTGGCAAAGAGAATGGAGCTAGTCTAGCTGACTCTAGAGAAAATCAAATGCTAGGCATGACATGTGCCTCTCAAATTCTCTACACCAGGATCCAATTTAAGATTCAGAGGCAGCACAATATGATATGTAAGAGCCAAAGCTTTGGTCTGAACCCTGGCTCTGCTACTTACTAGCCATGCAATTTTGCAAGTTTCTTATTTCTTCATCTATAAAATGGAGATAGTAAAATTATAGTATCTACCTCCAAGGGTTGTGGTGACCATTATATGAGTAAAAAACATAAAACACTTAGAACAGTGACTAACAAGAGATATATTACTCAATAAATGTTAAGCCAATATTATTATTTGGAAGGTAAGCATATAAGACCAAGATATAGGTATCTAGACTATCTAGTGCTTACTATACCGAGTATCTAAAAATCCTCCATAGCTGTGAAGCTTGAGTCCTTTGAAGCAATACAGAATTTAAATATATCAGGCAGGGATGCTCCTAGTGGGTCTAAGAAAGGAAGCAGGTACTTAGGAGAAAAAACCCACCCCAGTTTTCTTCTTTTGCTATGAAAATATCTTTCTGAAATAAAACAGGCTTCTATAGGTTTAGGAATAGGACAGATCAGTTTAAAGACTGTAGTGTAATCAATGTACTTAATTAGACTTCTTGGAAGCTGAGGACCATAACATTTTTAAACCCAATATATCAAATGTTTAATAATATAACCTTTTAAATGTCAGTTTTTAAAATAGCATGTGTAAAATACGGGCTATTTTAGAAAGTTATCACTCATAACCTATAATCTGGAACAAGCAGAGAAAGAAGGGGAAGCAGAAATGAATTCCTACATGGAAAGTACTCCTTCATGCTATAATATTGGTCAGCTATTAAGTATTTGCTCAGAAGATGTGAACTGCAGAGTAGTTGCCTTAATGATAGTGAGAATACCAATGAGAAAATGTCCTCTCTCTCAATGTCCAAACTGTCAATATACAAAAAGGTAAATCAGTAGTTCTCAGTCTTTAAGGAATATAAAAATCTCCTAAGATGTTGTGTTTTTTTTCTTTTAAATGCATATCTCTGATAACTGCTGAGATGGCAGTGAAGGTTCTGGCCTTCCATGCAAGAGGCCCCCAGTTCAGTTCCTGTCCCATATGGCCCCACATCCACCTGTGTGGAACAAAACCATGTCACAACTAATGATGTACAACAATGGAGACTGCTCTGGGCCCTCCCCCTTTCTCTCTCTCTCACCCCTCTCAAACAATAAAATAAATCTTAAAATGCATATCTCTAACATACTATCTCATACTTATTCAGAAGAAATGTGAGGGCTCTGAGAGCTGATTCTGATTCAGGTCATCCAAGGACCACACTTTGAGAAATAGTGAGATAATGCTGATTTAATTTCCACTAAATGTTCGCTAACTATTTGAATATAAAAATGGGCACAAGATTACCTCATCATTGAGCCAGTTCAGATGATTTAGAGTTTGAATATCTTTGCGTGTAATGGTCAAGCGAAATGCTTCACTCAGAACTTCATCCTGGTTCCCATTACGAAATACATTTTTTATTTCTTTCTCCATTTCCTAGAAAACCAAGAGGTGTCAGAGATAAAACATACATGGCTTCAGACACATCAGATTTCTCACTAAGCCCCATACAATCCCCAGACTATCTATCATTAATGACCACTTACTTCTAACATTTTGGTTTCTAATCCTTCTAGTAATTTCCCTGATTATTTCCTTCCATCCCATCTTGTACTCTCTTCTCTTTTTGAGCACATTTCAGATCCTTGTTTCACATTACTCCTAAAGTCTGAAATAACCTTCTGCTATCAAATTTTCTAAGTCCACGAGAAGACCTAATTATATTTTATATTTTTGGTCCAAATGGTTTACTGAGAAATAGAATGTTTCCTAAAAGGTACTCAAGAAGTAAAGGTAATCTCTTTTAGATACATTTTCCTGGAAAATTTTGTTTCATTTCTTTAATATAAAATATGGACTACAGAACTATAATAAATGTGTTATACTCACTGGCTATGATAGTTTTCAAACAGAACACTGGATCAAGGAACAGATTATTTTAAAACATAGACTTTTATGTATTTTCCAAATTTTATACTGAGTTTTTATTACTTAAAAATATAGTAAGCCTCAACTTACTATCGATATCAAGATACTGTATACTTGCATTAAGTAGAAATGTACATGAAATGAAACACAAGTTTATTAAGTGTTTTTTCACTGAAGACACTAAAAGCCACCCATAATTCTTTCCTCAATTTTAAATAATCCTTTAAAAATAAAGCCAAGATTGGGATGTAATACAAATGAAAGCAGGAATATGCAATACAATTTAAATATCAAGTGTTTTATTACTTTTACGTTTTAAACTCTTCCAAAACATTCTCTGTAAACACAACACTTATTAGTGCAGGAATTTATATTATGTAATTTACCTCTGTGATTTCAGGAAATTCATCTTCACTATCAATTAATTTGTGACCTTTTTTTTCTGTTTCTTGAGCAACTGTGACAGGGATCTCCTTTTCAAGAGGTACACGAAGATGTAACTCTACTGAATCATGTACTGATTGTTCCCGTTCCTGTAATCTCTGAAAGACAGAACTTCAGAATAAGTGGGATAAAGAAATATGCTCTCTATGTACACTGAGTAGTACTAGCTGGATAGACCAAAAACATATACTTATTATACAATGCTACAATATCTTACAATCTTGCAATTACAACAGATTTGACCCCAAATTCCGGTAACCTTCCAAATTAGTTTCAACTTAGATATGCTATTTATTTATAATCTTATCCCAATATCTTACCTCGTTTTGAAGCTGTAAAGCCAGTGCTTTCTGCTCTTCAATCTGGCGCAACCTTTCCCGTGCTCGAGAATCATAAACACTAGTTCTAGGAAATGAAAAGAAATATGACAAACACAGACCACTCTCTTGACATCAAACACATTATTTTTTGGGGTTTTTTTTTTGTTTTTAAGATTTATTTTATTATTTGAGAGAAGGTGAGAAAGAGAGAGAAGGGGCAGGGCCCAGAGCAATCTCCATAGTTGTACATCATTAGTTGTGACACAGTTTCATTTCACACAGGTAGATGTGGGGCCACACAGGGCGGGAACCAAAACGGGGGGGGACTCCTGCATGGAAGGTGAGAACCATCACTGCCATCCCAGTGGTTACCAGTTGCATGCCACAGTTCAGCATATGGGTTTCCACAAGCTGGGGCTGAGATTCAATCCCTGGACCGCACAGTTGCAAGGCAAGCATTCAACCTACTAAGCTATCCCAGCACACCCTCAAGAACAATGTTGATACACACTAAGCATTAAATATAAAACCCTCATACAGAAAGTCTGAAATCCTTACATTAACTTATCACTGTACTTATATTTCAAGACAGAATGAAAGCACACAGTGTTGACATTATCCTATTGTTTTTATTGAAGTAATGAAAATTATTAGTTTGTGATCAAATGTGAGGTGACTTTTGTGAATATTTGTAAACAAATAGTACTTTTTAAAAACATGTTTAACAGGGTTCTAGAAAATAATGAAGCTTTATTTCAGAAACCCCAAAGTGAGACTGAATCCCAAATGAGAAAATATACAAGATGTCATTGAGGTTTTAACTCAAATATTTTATTTATGAACCAGAAGAAGAAATATGAGTTTATTTTTTTCTTTAAAAAAATCAACAAGGGGATCAGTGGTGAAGGTCCCCACCTCCCATGTGGGAGGCCCCCAGTTCAATTCCCTCCCCATGTGGCCCCATATCCACCTGTATGGAATGAAAACATGTCAGAGCTAATGATGTACAACTATGGAGACTGCTCTAGGCCCTCCCCCTTTTCTCTCTCTCACCTTCTCTCAAAACAATAAAATTAATTAAAAAAAAAAAAAAATCAACACAACCAGGTAGTTTGGATAACTCAAAGTGAGTTCTTAAAACTAGAGACTAAAGGCTTTCAGTGATTTTGCAAACTGCGGGAACAGAAATTGGTCACTAAGTTAGCTTTATCTATGTGTAATAAGGGTGTATCTTTTCCTTTCTATATAATTGGTAACTTTGAAATATTTTTCCAATTCACATTAGCTTCAATAATTGTTGTAGATTTAATAAACCTGACCACAGAAATGTCGTAAACACCAACAGAGTTTAAAAACCTAACAACTTAAAAGCAGTTTTATAAATAGCAATAAATAGAAATTTCACCTGACTAAAGCAGGGAGGATGAGTGGCTAATTGATTTCTTCTAACTGAAAAGGAACTGATGGAAAAGGAAAAATGATACCCAAATTAGGAACTTACAATTCTTTGATCCATAGCTCCGCCTGGAAAAATGTAGAACTGTGGGTGGGAAAAGAAAAATATGACAAGTAAGCAGGAGGCTTATGAGAAAATTCAAGTATTTTCAACAAGATAACCAATCATTTAAATAACTTATAAGAATGCTTTACAAGTATGAAGTGAATAAAGGCCCTAAATTACATTAAATAATTGTAGCTGGTAACTAAAGGAATACAAATGAGTCACTGGCATACATATTAATTTTAAAAAAAGACCCAAAGTTTAACACAGAAATTAAGTTTAGCATAGCTCCTTATCTGCATGAAAGACAAGCATTATGTGAAAGAACACATTACTTGTGAAGATAATACATTAAGCTAGAACATTACTCTTCCCAGTGGTTCGGATTGACGAATTTACTAAAGACTTAATCAAATTTTATGGGTTCCTGAACTTCTTGTCATTCTACTTGAATCAAAATATATTCATTCATTTAATCATGTGACAATATTGATGGACCTAGAGGGTATTATGCTAAGTGAAATAAGTCAGACTGAGAAAGACATATAATCTCACTTATATGTGGAATTATAAAGAACAAAATAAATGAACAAACAAAACAAAAACTTATAGGTACAGAAACAAACTGATGGTTACCAAATGGGAGGGGAGTTGGGGGTTGGGTGAGAAATGTAGAGATTAATAAGTACAAATTAGTAGTTACAAAACAGTCACAGGGATGTAAAGTTCAGTAGGGGGAATACAGTATTATAAAAACCATGTATAGTCAGGTCAGATGGGTACTAGACTTATCACAAGGATCACATCATAAATTATATAAATGTCTAACCGCTATACAGTACACCTGAAACTAATATAAAATAACAGTGAATGTCAACTATAACTGGAAAAAGTCACAGGGATGTAAAGTACAGCATAGGGAATACAGTCAATAATACTGAAGTAACTATGCAGTGTCAGATGGGTAACAGATTTATTGGGGTGATCACTTGTGAGGTATATAAATGTCTAATCACAATGTAGTTTTGTACACCTGAAACTGATATAATATTGTATGTCAATGATAATTAAAAAATAAGTTTTTAAAAATTAAAGTCATAACAAACAATTATATTCAACTAAATCATAGTAGATACTGATAATTCCTACCCACAGAACAGTCCATATTAAACAGCTATAGAGTCAATGAATAAACCAAAGCAGAGAATCAGCAATACACCTCCATTCTAAAGATTAGAGATCAACTCTACTCTGTGGCTGTTGCTGAGCCAGAGTGAATTATGCTTAGCATAACTGCAGGCATGTTAAATATATGCCCTAGAGTAGGGGTATCCAAACTTTTGGCTTCCCTGGGCCACAATGGAAGAAGAAAAAAGTGTCTTGTGCCACACATAAAATACACTAACCCTAATGATAGCTGACGAGCTAAAAAAAAAAATCACAAAAAAAAATGTCATGTTTTAAGAAAGTTTACAAATTTGTATTAGGCCACATTCAAAATTGTACTGGGGCACATGCGGCCCACAGGCTGCAGGTTGGACAAGCTTGCCCTAGAGCCTCGTACTGTTTTCAAACTTCCCCATCTTCTTGCCAAGCCCTAACTGAAGGATCTCTCACAGAAACAAATGAAAGAAGAGTGAATAATTTCCCAAAGAAAACTTCTAGATACGTAGAACAAATAAACAGAGCATCGAATGGAAGTTAATCTCCTGGAGCTGTCCCTGATAGTTTGTGACTTTGAGCAAATCAATTCATTTCCATGAGCCCTAGTTTCTGGATTTGTAAAATAGTCCCTTTCGATTCTTAAATCTCTACAATCTGTCCTAATGAAGGCAAAGAACAAGGACTCAGAAGGTATCCCTTGCTCCTTAGCCTATCTTTTGAGAATTAGTATTCCCAATCATCCTTAGGCTGGAGTTTGACAATTAAAATGCTATTCTATTGCCTTCCTACCATCACTGAGGTTAATAGGGGGAGAGAACATAGGAAGAGGTGGCCTATCCCCATGGTGCAGTGAACAACTGAAATAACAACCAAAACAGAAAGCCACAGAGACAGTGGCAGCAGTTAGGAACTACTTAGTGATACTAAAAACAAATAAACATGAGAACACATTTATTGCACAAAAAGTTTATAAGAATCACCCAGAATTGCACAGTATTGGATTATGCTATTCAAATTTGTCTACTTCCCTTATCAGAATGTAAACTTAATAAGGATAGAAATTTTGTCTTTGTATTTACTACTGTATCCTCTGCACCAAGAATAGTGTCTTACCACATAGCAAGCACTCAGTATTTATTGAATAAATGAAAAAAGTAAGAGACAAGCACTTTTCTTCAATGGATCAAGGTATTTACTGGCTTAGGAACACAAAATGCAGAAGAAAAAGCAAAATCTCTTTGCTTTTCAAAGAGATTAGATATTATTTCTCATATAACAATAATTTACTAAACACCTACCTAGTGCTCCATATGTAAAATTCTGTTCTAGGTATATTACATATTAGTTAAGCTTCATGATAATCCTTATACCAATTAAGCCTTAATATAATAGGTAATAAGAAAATTGAGGTTCAGAAGGATAATTTGTCTTGGAAGAGCCAGGATTAGAAACTGTGTCTGTCCAATTTCAAAGACTGTGTCTTTCCACAACTGTAAATACCTTTTAATAAACCAAAGCATTAAACCAAAACAAAGATTGATGAGTACTAGAGCTACTCAAAAAGCACTGCAGGCCTTCTAGGAAAATCATTTACATAACTAAAATTTATTTACTAAGTACCCATCATGTGTCAGGCACCATGATTGGCCCCAGGCACTACCTCTGGGTATTAGTAACTAATAAGATACAAGGATAGAGGTGCTATAGGGAAAGTCTAATGCTATCCAGAGAAGTCAAAGAAAAAATAACATCTGAGTCAGATTCCAAAAAAGCAAAATAAGTTTAACAAGTAGTCAAGAAGAAAATGGGCATTCTAGGCAGAAGGATCAGAATGTACAATGACACAGAGGCATGAAACGACATGGTGTAGTCTGAGAAACAAGGGCAAATCTTCATTGCTGGCAGGAGATTAAGAATAAAGAGACAACCAACCAAGCCTTGGAAAAGTAACCTCCAATTTCAATAGAGAGCATTAGCCAAATAGCCTTAGCCAAAAACCATTTCTCCTTCCATCTCATTCTTCAGTCATCACTAGGAGAAATCCTCCATAAAGGAAAGACAGACAGTATAGAATGATTACAGAAGTGAAAGCACTCTTTATACAAGATAGACTTTTTTCCAAGACAAAAATGCCTTCTTTTGTGCACTACCTGTGAAACACCTTTATAAGTGCTTTATCTGTATGTTAATCTTCACAACAATTGAATAGTAAAGTATTAATATTGGCATTTTATTGATAAGGAAACTGAGGTTCAGAAGAGTAACTTGTCCAAAGTTACATGAAGCCTGGAAAAGGCAAGAGCAGAACCCAGGTCTGACTCCAAAATTAAAAAAAAAAAAAAAAAAATGTACATAGAATAAAGAATCCAAACTATAAAGTCTCCTTGAGAAACTATAACAAATAGAGAATACTTTTTAAATATCTAAAGTTTAGAACATATAGGGGAGCTGCAAAGAAGTAGCCCAACTGAAATGAGAAAACATTTTATTATCCCAAATCTTCTCAACAGAAAATTGATACTACCATCAATTACCAAAAATTACCATCCCAGCAATTGAATTGCTAAGGCCATATATGGCAAAGATATAGCAATCTAAATAGTAATCTATTGAATTACAGAGGAAGAAATACTTGATACCTCCCAGAAGGGTCAAGTTTCATACAGATCACATTTGAACTGAAGCTTAAGAAATAAGAAAACAGTGCTCGCTTCGGCAGCACATATACTAAAATTGGAACGATACAGAGAAGATTATCATGGCCCCTGCACAAGGATGACACGCAAATTCGTGAAGCGTTCCATATTTTTAAAGCTGAAGCCTATTTTCCTAAAATCAGGAACAAGACAGGGATGCCCCCTGTCACCACTGCTGTCCAACATAGTACTAGAAGTTCTAGCCAGAGCAATCAGACAAGAGAAAGGAATAAAAGGTATTAGAATCGGGAGAGAAGAAGTTAAACTGTCACTCTTTGCAGATGACATGATCCTGTATATAGAAAACTCTAAA
>PVKE010030812.1:0-19395 GCA_004027555.1 Craseonycteris thonglongyai
TGCTGCATGAGAAAGACTGCTGTCTAGTATGGAAGGAAATGGGTATGAAGACATTGCAATTATTTATTTATTTATTGTTAAAGATTTGTTTTATTGGAAATAAATTGTTTTGAGAGAAGGTGAGAAAGAGAGAGAGAGAGAGAGAGAGAGAGAGGGAGAGAGAGAGAGCGAGTGCCCAGAGCAGTCTCCATAGTTGCACATCATTAGTTGCGATATGTTTTTATTCTACACTGGTGGATGTGGGATTGTGAGGGGCAGGAACTGAACTGGGGCCTCCTGCATGAGAGTTGAGAACTTCTGCTGCCATTTGGGCAGCTACCAGTTGCGCCACAGTTCAGGATGTGGGCCTGCACGGGCCAGGGCTGGGATTGGATCCCCAGACCTCGCGGTTGCAAGGCAAGCACTCAACCTGCTGAACTATCCCGGAATCCCCAACATTGAAATTATTTTGACATAAAAGTTGAGTGGTGACTTTTGTACAATAGTCATTTCCTTCAAATGACTTTTGATGACCTTGGTTATATACAACACTGTGCTAAGGGCCTTGGAGAGATAAAAAAAAGATGAATGTAATAAAGAAAGGAAGCAGAGGGTGAAGGTCTTTTGGGTGAAGCTTATTTATTGAGATGATTAAACCAAAGTACACAAGACCCCTACCCCTACTAATTAGTGGGTCTTTGAGACTGTTTGAGAGCATTTGAGACCTTTAAAACCAAGATAATGCCTGGTTGTCACCATCTATGGAATATTTAACTATGATATGTAAGGATTAGAGTTGTCATTTGGATGAAATTGTAAAGCAAGACTTGGAAACTTCAATGGATTCTAACCTAAGAGTAAAAGTATTAGCCATAGCAATTGTGTTAACAACTAGTATGGTATGCATTCAGAACTAGAGTGTTTTTCCTTTTCAGAATTACATCACGTGCCTAAATTAAATTCTTGGTTTGGGTGTTTATTTAATACTAAAAATTGTCTATAAAAAAACCTCTGTAACAGTTTAGTTAGTGCTATTGTCTTTCTTTTGCACCAAGATGTGCTGCTTGCTTCCCATACCACCACATTTTGATGTTCATGCCTGGGATTCTCTTGCTTATGAGGGGCCTAGCAGAAATAGTCTTCAGTTTCTTATTGTGCAGAAAGGGGATGATAATCCCTACCTCATGGAAGGATTGTGTGGGTTAAACAAGTTTGTTGTATCCTAAATTTAGCTACCAGCAACAGAAAACCCCGAATTGTAGTGCCTTAATCAAGTCAGAAAGTTTACTTTTCTCACCAAAGCCAAGTCCATAGGTTAGTTTGGGGCCATTGTGTTGGCTTGTTGATTAGTGGGGCACCCAGGCTTCTTCTGTCTGTTGCTTCACCATCTTCACCGTGTCACATAGTTGCCTATCATACTTGTACTTACATCTCCTTCGCCAACCCTTACTCATATGACCTCATCCAGTTGTTGTGAGTACGGAGAAATGCCATTGACCTGGCTAATAATTAGTGGTTCCATTCCTAAGGAAGGAGGAGAGAACAGATCCTGGATGCAGCTGGCAGTCTCTGGGATGGCATCCTAGGATATAGTGTCTGACAGGAGATGTTCTTCAATGCGTGCTACCTTCTCCCCCACCCCCCAACCCCTTGCCATTCTCTCAGCTATTGATACCTGCCAAGAGTCTTCACGTTTAGATTGGAAAGTGTTAAGCCTAAAATGAGAGCTTTTTGGAAGGAAGGAAGGAATTCCTGTGGCCAGTTTCAGTTAATTTGTAATTGCAGAACAAAATCTTGGCATAGATGAGCATCAAATCATGTGTTGTGCAAAGATTGTTCTCTGTGGACACAACTGATGTATTAGCATTTGCATTTAAGTAGCTGATTATATTTTCAGCATTTAATACCATGGAAAACAAACACTGTCCAAAATTACCTCAGAAACTATTCATCACTGCATAGGTTCTTTGTAATTAATAGGTGAAAAAGAAGGGATTCTTCTCCAGGATTTGTAGAAATGCACAATTAGTTTTCTTGTGTACGTATGTTATGTGTTCTGTTCTTAGGACAATTTCAAGGTTAGGCTTTATTGTGGTTGTTGTTTGTATTTTTGCTTTATTTTCCACTAACATTTTATGATGTAATGATTATATTCCTCTCACTCTTCCCTTGAAGTGAATGAGTCAGTGTTTCTCACCTTGAAGGTGAAGTCCCAGAAAAATTAACTGAATGCTCTGAAGGACCTACATATGTTTTGTGTTTTGTCTTCAAGGAAAAGTAGGTGTTTTATCCTCCATTCTTGTGAAGCATCCTCATTCTTGTGAAAACTATAAGTAAACTTCTAAATTCTAGGATCAGGGTCATGTTTCAGATTGTGTAAAACCACTGTGTACACTTACAAGGGCAGGGACTTTTTCTGCCTCAATCCTGGCTGTATCTCTAGAATATGCTTTGAATGTAATGGACTATCAATAAAAATGTGTTGCCCGAGTGATCAAATTAAATAAATGAATTGCCAACAATAGTGGTGATGTGTAAAAGAGGGCTTTTATTGACTTAGAATTCAATAGGAGCCAAGTTGTGACTTCTAAAAATTAATGAGATCTTTGATACTGGAAGGAATTTGTTTACTTTGGGGATAAAAATAGGTTGATTCTGCCCAAATTAATGCACAGAATCAAAGTAAAGTATGTGCTTTGCCTGGTTGAACCTCAGGGGAAGCTCAATATTTAGTTCTTAGTGCTATCCTCATGAAGAACGTAGATGCTCAGGCATTGGAACACAACACAATCATGAAATTGCAAACGGGAATGGACTTCATAGGCCATTTCCAGTTTTCCTCCTGAGTCTTGGATCTGCTCTGCAACACCTCTCACCAGTGAGAATCTATTCTCTGTACATTCCCAGGGATGGGAAACTCAGTTGAGTTTGAAGCAAACAATTTCATTTCTCAGAATATTCTGCTTCTGCACTTTGGGAAAGATGAGAGGAAAACAAGAGAATAAAAATAATGTCTAATTAAGGTCAATTGGAAGGAGAACATCTTTTACTCTTTTAAAGAGCTGTGATGTGAAAGAGGAATTGTTTTTTGTTGTTGTTGTTGTTGTTGGCTTAATGGGAGAATTGGACTTGGGTATAAGCCAGATATTACCTCTGAAGCAGGAATTCTTAACCTGGGGTTTGAGAACTTCAAAGGGCTCTTTTCTTTTCTTCTTTTTTTCTTTTTCCCCTTTGGATGTATTTTAGAGGAGCATCAATATATTCTATGAATATATTTACAACATTTTATTCTTTTAATCTGGGAGAGCGTTCAGAGCTTATACCAATTTCAAAGGGAGTTCTTAACTCCAGCTATAGGAACCACTGTAGTGAGGTCTTCTGTAACTTTAAGTTTCTATTTTGTTTTTGAAGTGTGAAAATAAAATAGTTCTCTTTCTTTTATACATAGAGAAAATAAGCTAATTAGACATTCTGCAGCAATTTCTCAGCTTTAATTATATGACTCCTCTTGTATGAAGCAGGAGTATTTAAAATCTGTTTCAATTCAACAACAATGGTCCTTCATGCCACATACCTTCATATTTTTAGTTTTCACAGAGTAACAGCTCAGCTATTGTTTCCGGCCTCACAGTTTAATCTGTAACTTTCTGTGACCCTCCAGGTTTGAAGTTCCAGGAAACGTGGTTTCATCTCAGCTTAAGCGCTATAGAGTTGATATTCAGTGAAGAAATGAGTGATTAACACTTGGGAAATACTATATTTTTATTCCAGGTTATGATATTCATGAGAGCCTGGGTATTTTGTCTCCATAAGAATTCCAACTGCTATCTTGCACTTGCTTTTTTTTTTTTTTTAAAGATTTATTTTATTGTTTTTGACAGAGTCAGAGAACGAGAGAGACAGAGAGAGACAGAGAGAGACAGAGAGAAGGGAGAGGGCCCAGAGCAGTCTCCATGGTTGTATGTCATCAGTTTTCGATATGGTTTCATTCCATACAGGTGGGTGGGGGCCACATAGGGTGGGAACTGGTCTGGGGGCCTCCTGCATGGGAGGCACACCCCCTCGAGCCAGGGGCTGAACTGGGGGTGGGGGGGCAATAACCGAACTGGGGGCCTCCTGCATGGGAAGCACACCCCAGTTCAGCATATGGGTCCACACAGGCCGGGGCCGGGATATGATCCTTGGTAGCTGGGGCTGAAAAGGGAGCGTTTAACCCGCTGAGCCATCCTGGCTTTCCCCCCACTTTTTTTTTTTTGGTAGGAAAATATGGGTATTTTTTTATTTTTTATTTAAATGGTAGGGGCTGTAGGCATAAATAAGAGAAACAAAGCAATAAAGCAGTTTTATGATTAACTAAAATATTTATGGCTAGAGTTTTGAGTTTCATCAGGGTAGCAAATTATGTCTGTTCCCTAAAGGAAATAATTACCTAAGATATGGTAGGAAATGAATAATAACTTGGAGCAAATTTATCAGGAAGATAATTTTGCTCATAGAGAGAACTAATAATGCCACTGAACAGGTGGTTTTTTATTTGCAAAAAAAAGTACGAAATGATTATTAAGCTGAAGGTTCTAATAGCTATCATGGTGAGTCAGATTAGTTTCTCTACCTCCTCTTTTGCAAACATTCCTTTGGTGAGTCTCACACACAAATAAGCAACTAGCTCTCCTTTACCCCATTTCGATGGAACTAAAGTTTGTGCAGTTGAAGTGCATATTAGCTCCAAGGAGGATACAAATTCATTATGACCGAGAGTTAGAAAAAAAATTAATAACCAAGAGTTAAGAGAAAAAGTGGAGGTGCAGTTTCAGGAGATATTTAGGTAGCCTCAAAGGAACTGTTGAATCAACTTTCTCAAGGAAATACCATGCCTGGTTGAACTTGCTTGGCAGTTGTGAATGTCCACAGAGCCTGGTGAGTTGGTTATTCTGAACAAGTCTTTGGTGTTCTGAGGGGAGGGGGCAGTTTGCTTTGAAAATAGTTTAGGAGACATAACAGGTGTAAATTTGGTGTTTAATCTATTAACGTTTTGTTGTATTTTGGATTAATTTGAGAATCTTTTAGTACTGGGAGTTGAAACCCCTTAATGGAGCTGGATCCCGTGGGCTCATCTGACCATGACAGGAAATGGAGGGAGGTTGAGAGCGGGACCTGGACAGAGGCTGGAGGTGGTCGGTGTGGCTGGAAAGGAGGGAGAGGCTGCGTACCGGAGCTGCAGCCAGACTGCTTTGCTTTTTCTCCCATCACTAGAGACAGGGATGGACCCTCAGGGGCCCGAAGGGAAGTAGGGGATAGAAAGCTGTTGGCTCTGCAGCACTGGCAGGAAGATAGGCTATAACTAAAGTTTTGTCCCCCTAGGCTTGTGTCAGTTTTTAAGCTAGTTTTGACCTTGGCACAGAGCTTTGAGCTGAGTCAGCCTGTGTACAGCTTCCCTTCATGTGTCTGAATACCTAGCCAGGTGGGGTTGTATGCGAGGATTAGTGATTTATAGTCATCAGAAATGCCATGGCAACACAGTCTGGCATTCGTGGACCCCTGATTGTTTTCCATCTAGGTGAGAAGGCCAGTTTTCCGAGGCTTGGCAGGAGCAGATGGCGGCAGTTACATTTTGTTCTCATTTGCAAAGCTTGTTTCTTTTCTCTAAGACTGGCTCATGTTTGCAGATATTGGCTACTCCCCCTGTTCAAAGGCACACTGGAGGCGTCTGGCTGTTTTTTTTAATAACCTGGGTTAAGAGCTGAGCATGGCTTCCTCCGGGGGCTAGAGCATTGCATGCAGCTTGTTCTCAGGAGCACGCTAATGAGGATAAGTACATAAATAAGGATAAAAGCACATCCCAAAGCACTGTCTCTCGCAGGAAGCAAGGTGATTTAATAGACACAAGGCTGACACTTCCTGTGTGGATAGTCATTAGTGACAACCCAGGAGCGTGGGGGGAAAAGTACTTTGTACCTTGTAGCGATAACATTGCTAAACGTCTGTGAAAAATCCCCATACTACAAATTTTTGCTGCTTCACTCCTGCGCATTGACTTAATTTTGCTTTTCTATCCTTCTGAGGCCCAAAGGAAAGTGACTCACAGAATGCTAGTAAAGAAACTTCTGGTTATTATGAATATAGTCAGGCCTTCCATCTATGCTGAGGGCATCTCGTAAGAACTGGTGGAGCAGATTCTGTGAAGTGGGCTGGTCAAGCTTGCTCAGTAGCCTTTCAGTTTGGTGGACTAGAAAAACATTGTTGGGGTCACTGGAGATGTGAGTGGTGGGTATGAAATGAGGAGAGAGAATTCTAGGCATCTATAATTTAATCAGAGAGATAGATAGGAGTAGATAAAATGTATCTGTTGTGCATGGGGGAAGTTGTGTGCTGTGCAGGTGAGGAGGAGTGATTCAGAAAGGGCCGGGCGAGGAATACTAACCTGGGAGTTGAGCCAGCATCCTAGGGCTGGTGCTGTCATTGGTAGTGACCTCAAGCAAGTCCTTACTTCTCTCTGTTCCTCAGTGGCCTTGCATTTAAGAGGAGGTTATATTCACTGACTTATTTCTTACGATGTTTCTGGATCTGTTACCCACATCCCTCTTCTGGACTTTAAAAGTTCTAAGGGACAGTATTTGCTTTAGTAGTAAGTGGACAAAACTAAAACTGATACTTAATACTAATACTTAAAAACAATACTTTTTTCTTTTGCCTTTGCTGCCTGAATTTATGGTACATCTGAAATGTCTTAGGTTTATGTGACCATTGCGTTGTTAGAGACTTGTGTCCCCCGGGGTATATGTGTTGTGGAAGGCTTGAAAGTGACTTTGTGAGATCAGATGGGTTTTCTTACCTTTCTCCACAAGAGTAGAGGTGTCCCCCAAATTTAGCTCTAGGAGTGATTTAAAACTTCTGGTGGCTTAAATATGTTTTAAAATGTTATACAATTGCTTTTTTTTTTAAACTGAAAAGGAAGGGGAAACTGCTGGAAATATATTATAGCCTTTCTATAACACAGTTCACCAGACTGAATTATATATGAGGCAGTTATGTGGTACAGTTAACTTAGAGAAGTACTTTAGAAGTTCTGGAAGCAGAAGACACTTTTTCCTGTGGCTTTAATGGAACAAAGGAACCAGCCGGGTTAATCCATCTTTAGATGAATTCATCCTGCGCTATGTAGTGCCCACTTTTTACCAAGGGCTTCTCAATCTGTGGATGCTGAGTACAAAATGCGGCTATCCATAAGGAAAGGCTTCTTTGCCTTCTCTATGTGATTCATTCTAGAGCAGACATCACTGCCTGCTCATCTCCTTTGCTTCAGCCGGGAGCTTTCTGCTGCTGTCTCCCACTTCTTTTTATCTAGTCCAGACCATCTGCTCGCGGAGCCAAATGCTACTACACATTCCTCCTTCATGTCCCAGGAGCCCCTCAAGCTCTACATGCACACCACATTCTGTTTCTCCCCCAGCTGGTCCCTGCACGTGTCTCCTGTCTTGGAGACCGGTCATGGCTCTCGCCTGACACCGACACTCTCACTCCCCATTTCCCACCGACCACCACATCCTAGCGGTTTGTGCTTTACATCCGATGGAACTGCCTTCTCCAGCCCCTCCCCACTATTCTTGTCTTCCTCTTATTTGGGTCATTGTAATGATGTTCTAACTGGGTCCAGTAGGCAGAATAATGGCTCCCTAAAGATGTTCAGGTCCTCCTCCCCAGAACCCGTGAACATGTTAAGTTCCATGGCGAAGGGGAATTCAGGTTGCTAATCAATTGAACTGAAAATGGGGATTATATCCTGGATTATCCAGGCAGGACCAGTATAATCACAAGAGTGTGTGCAAGTAGAAGAGGGAAGCAGAAGTGAAGGTCACAGGGATGGGATGGGAGAAGCATGTGAGCTGCCCTTGCTGGCTTTGAAGATGAAGGAAAGGACTTTTAAGCAAAGGAATTTGAGCTGCTTCTAGAACTAGGAAAAGACAAGGAAATGAATTCTCCCCTAGGTGTTCAGAGAGGAAGGCAGCCCTGCAGATACTTTGATTTTAGTTCGGTGAGACCTACGAGTATTCTAGACTTTGACCCACAGGCTGTACGATAATAAATTTGTGTAGTTTTAAGTCACTGCTTTTGTGATAATTTGTTGCAGCAGCAATAGAAAACGAATACACTGGTCTTCCCACCTCTGTTGTACCACCATCCCGATCCACCTCATGTTACTCCTTTGTCTTTATGTCCTTTCAGTGGTTCCCATCCCTACATTGTCATTGTTTACTGAGCATCGCAATGCTTTATATATAGGAGACAATGAATAAATGCAACAGGCCATTTTCCGGCACCTTGGTCCAATTCATGATTTTTAATTTGAGGAGATAAATGAAAAATCAATTGGTTACCTTATATTTCATGTACGCCTTTCTGGGAACAGGATGAAATAAAAACAGTCTGTCCATTCTTTTTTTTTTGGAGAAATTGTTGTTTTTAACCTGTTTTCCATTAAAAAAAAAGTACAGCTTGCTACCTACCACCACCTCAATTTAATTTCACATACACACATTCTTTGAGGTTGAAGCAGATCTGACTGGTTCTCCAAGTGAAAATAAAATATAAAAACTGTTCTTGGAGTTATTTCTAAACAGAACTTGTCTCTAATTCTAATGTAACAGTAATTTATATGATGATCAGTAGTCATGTTTTTAAAGGTTAGAACTGTAATCTGCAAGTTACAATCTTGGGGTAACTGCTGCAGCCACAAGCACCCCTGCGAGTTTTCTCACAGCAAATGGGACATGAGTGACATTATCTAATAGCATTTTACTGTAGCCAATTTGAAAATAAAGAAAAAAACCAAACATAACGAAGACACACTCAGAGAGGACTATTTTTTATCATTTTGGTGTGTAGCTTCCTAGTTATTTGTATAGCTGCATTTATACTTATTAAAAAGTGGTGTTTTGGGGATGACGGGATGGCTCAGTGGGTTGAGTGCTCATCTTGCAGCCCCAGGGTCTGAGGATCGGATCCTGGCCCCAGCCCATGTGGACCCATGTGTGGAACTGGGGTGTGCCCCCAGTTCGGTTCTCTCCTGGACAAGCCTCTTAAATGGGAGGTCCCTGGTTCAGCTCCCACCCTGAGCGTGCTTCCCGTGGGAGAGGCCCCCAGCTTGTGGGGACGTGCCTTATGTGTAGGAGGCCCCTGACCAGGTTTCCACCCTTTGCAGCCCTGCACCCACCTGTGGAGTGAAACTATATTGAAAATCGAAAACTAATGATATACAACTATGGAGACTGCTTTGGGCCCTCCCCCTTTTCTCTGACTCTCTCTCTGTCAAAAACAATAAAAATAAATCTTTAAAAAGTTAATTTTACTTATTTTAAAACTCTGACTTAGTACAGTGCGGACATTTCTCTATAGCCGCTTTTGATGATTGCACAGAATTCGTTTGTGGGGAGGTACTGAAATTTAACACCTCTCTCATTGAACTTGTATGTTGGTACCATTCTTCTCTTTTATGAATAGCATGGCAATTAATACCTTTGCAGGATCTTTATGCATGTTTACGATTATTTCCTTAAAAAGTCTTTAAGTGTAATAGCTGGGTCAGAGACTCTTAGATTGTTATGGTGTTTGATGCCCTCTAGGAAAATGGTACCAACTTGTACTCCCACCAGCGGTGTCCTTTCGTCACGTTGACCTTGCCCTGGCCATCTTTTGGATACATGGGGCGATGAGAGGGCAGGGCGTCAGAGGTGACAAGAGGATAATTTTACATGGGAAGTGAGCACTGCTTTAGCTCGAACACAAGCTGGGCACTGTAGTCTGCAAGCAGCACACCAGCCTCTTTGTATCCAAGAGGGCCTCCTCTCATCCTCCCAGAGGATTGGTACCGAGGCTGGTCCAAAAACTCTGTGAGTTCCCAGCACATGAAATGCCAGAAACCAAGGAATCATGTGATCGCCAGCTTCTGGGCTTTGGCAGGAGCCTGTTAGAAACTGAGTAGGGGGCCACACAGATGGACCCCTGTGTCTCCCTGAACCTCCCTGCTCCAGCTTTACTCCAGACCTTAGTTACTCACGTAGTCGAGCTCCTCATGCTTCATGGATGTAGGAGCTGCGTGTTTTACAGCTTTGAAGTGTCTGTATACGGTGGGACGTGGGTACCATCAATGTCTGCTTCCTCAGCATGAACAGCTACCGGTAAATCCTCCTGCTAGTCTTCCAGGCCCACGGCGGTTTTGACCAGGTTGGTACTTTAGCCTCGGTTGTGTCTGGTTTTGGACACCCTGATCTGGTATGTACGAGTCCACGAAGCGTTAACAACGTGTCAAGTTTATTAGTTACATTCGCCTATTTGGTGGACTAGTTTTTACCTTGTGAGTTTGGGAAAGCTAAGCTAGTTGCCACGGCAACACAAAAGCTTCCAGGCCCTTGTTTGTTTGTGATATTCCTTTGTCAGTTTGTGCAGTGGTCTGTGGAGCTTCTTGAAAGAAGACGTGCTGCTTAATGTTTGACAGTTCAGTCACCGTGCTGCCTGTCAGCGAGGAGAGTGGGGAGGTGAAGGGATGGCTGCAAAGCTCCGTTCTCATTTGCTGCTTCCACAACGATTCTGGCTTGGGAAACAAGACACCTAAATCTGGAGCAAGAGGTACACTCATTGTCTCTAAAACTGCAAGAGGAAAGCCCTGGAAGCTCGAACCATCTCATTTCCCCCCTCCTCCACTCCCATCCCTAGACGTGGGCACATAGCAGGCAGTTATCTTCTCCTGAAAGTCCACGGGTACCAGAGCTGCTCCAGTCAATCCATGGACTCTGGGAGAAATAAAACCCAGTTGGCCTTTTCAGGGTGGGAGGGTCACCATCGCCTTCCTTGCCTGTGTTCTGGAGAGAGTGTGCACTCACTGGGTGGTCCTTCCCCAGCTACAGCAGCTGGCTGAGGGCAGGGCCAGCATGAGGGCTCGGTCTCTGGGGCCTTGTGCCTCTTCCAGATGGGTGGGCTCTGTGTGGGCTGTGGGCTGTAGCTTGTCAGACACATCTAGATTGCCTAGAGAGCTGACCATTCGAACCTTAAAAATCCATTTTCTTTGTAAGGAAAAAATAAATTTCTCAAGTAGAACAATGAGAAAAATAGAGAGAAAATTGTAAATCACCTATACGTCACTTCCCCAACCCCAAATGTACACATTTTATATTTGTGTGTGCATACCTATGGGAACACACATATATGTGTGCGTTCTTGTGTATGTAACTACATATATAAGGCCTGACAGTTAATTAGTGAACTCAGGCTAGAAAAAGGCTACATACCTCACTGCTGAATATCACTACGGTCACCTTCGAAGCATTCCCCTTGGGAAGCTATGTACTGACGCCAGCACCTAGTCCACCCTTCAAGGCAATTTGGGAACTCTTTCTGGACTGGCCATCAGAGACATCATCGTATTACCCTTGATGTCTTGAATGTCACTCCATCTCCCTAGGCCTTTGTGTCATGATCTAGGTCAGTGAGCGTAATAAAAGCAATCTAGTGAGGTTGTTGGGTGGGTGTTGGAACTGACCACATGCTGTTGCAGGCACAGGGTTGGCACACATTAAGAGCAAGATGAATGCTAGTTTTTCTTGAACATGGAGATGCATTGGGGAAGTGCTTGGCCTGTGAATTTAGGACCTTTTTTTGAATATGTCACATATGTGCCCTAAATCATCAACCGTAGAAGGATGTGTTTGATATTGTGCTTAGTTTGTTATTGATCGTATTTTGCATTATGCTCAGCACATAGTAGGTGTTTTCTAAATATACTTTTTTTAGCTTAAAAAACAGAGTTTTGTTCTGTTTTAAAAAATGACTTTTAAAAAGCATTAAACAAGGACATACGAGAAAAAAAAAGCTGTTCATAATCATCAGTGTTTTAATAAATTAGGCAAAGGACATAAATATTCTGGCCCTTTGGCCAGGGCATGGAAATATTTTAGCTGAGAGAGCCTTTATTGAACTATGTTGCTTTAATGGAATTTGAGTTCTACAGGAACATTTTAATTATCAGAATCTTCTTTCGAAAAAGCCTCTGAGATTTGAGATGAGTTTACATATTATTATATGAATCACAATTTGCTTTAAGAGCTTATCTAAATCCCATCTGTTTGATTGGAAAAGGGAACTAACTCGGAATGAATCCATCTAATTTTTACTTTTCTTCCTTGGAGAGAATTGTGATTGAAAGTCAGAGTTGGGTTATGTGCTGCCTTTTTTGATGTTTTCTGGAGGAAGTTTTAGGGTTTATAGTAATGCACGAGGAAGCAAAATTTTCTGCCATGATTTTCCCACAAAGAGAAGAGCATTGATAACTATGGCTCATTATAAATGAAAAAGGTGATACGGGGAATCCGGGATGGCTCAGTGGGTTAAGGACTCTCTTTGCAGCCCCAGGAACCAAGGATCGAATTCCAGCCCTGGCCTGTGTGGACCCATATGCTAAACTGAGGTGTGCTTCCCATGTGGGAGGCCCCCAGTTCAGTTCTCGCCCCCGGGTTTGGCCCCTGGCCTGAGGGGCATGCCTCCCATTTGGGAGGCCCCCAGCGCAGTTCCTGCCCTGCACAGTCCCCGCTCATCCGTGTGGAATAAAACCATGTTGAAAACTGATGATGTACAACTGTGGAGACTGCTCTGGGCCCTCCCCCTTCTCTCTGTCTCTCTGTCTCTCTCTGTCCCTGTGAAAAACAATAAAATAAATCTGTATTTATTTATGTATATATTTATTTATTTATTTTATTTTTTGAATTGAACTGGGGGCCTCACCGTATTTGGGAAGCACACCCCAGTTCAGCATGTGGGTCTGCCTGGGCCGGAGCCGGGATTCGATCCTCGGTCCTTGGGGCTTCAAAGCGAGCGCTTAACCCGCTGAGCCATCCCAGCTTTCCCAATAAAATAAATCTTAAAAAAAAAGAAAAAGAAAAAGGTGAGAGTAGATCATTCTAAATTTGTTCTGGTTGTTGGGGGGATGGTTAGAGTTGAGGACTGCACTCTCAACTGAAGGTGACTGACTCCCAGTCCACAAGGCAGTCAGTGTTTACTGATTGTCCAGTGACAACATCAGAGAAATACTAGGTGTGAGACAGGTAGGGCTGCTACCATATCGCTCCTGAGATTCACTAGAGAGTTTACATTTGATGCAATACTGATGTTGCCCACCTCCCTTTCCCTTCTCTTCCTCCCTCTCAATTTTTCTTTTTTTTAAATATATTTTTATTTATTTTTGACAGAGAGAGAGAGAGAGAGAGAGAGAGAAAGAGAGAGAGAGAGAGATACAGAGACAGAGAGAGAACTGAACTGGGGGAGCTCCCAGTTCAGCATATGGTTCCGCATGGGCCGGGGCCGGGATTCGATCCTGGGTCCCCGGCGCTGCAAAGTGAGTGCTTAACCCACTGAGCCATCCCGGCTTCCCCTCAATTTTTCTTTCTTCCCACACTTTTTCCTTGCTCTTCCCCTCTGCTCTGTGCCCTCCCTCTTTCCCTTTCCTTTTCCTGGTCTGTATTAGCTCCTACCACTGTGGTCTCAGCTGTTAGAAGGCAGAGGAGAGTGACATAGAATGATAGTTGAACTCCCCAGAGAGGGGGGTCACATGCCTGGCCACCGTCCCTGGCATTGTCCCTGGCATTTTCTCATCACCCTCAGGATGCTGGGTCTGGCACATTCCCTGTCTTGTAACAATTCAGCCTGCTTTCAGATTTTCTAAAAATAGCAGCATTTTAACCTCATGTCACTAGGTGTGTCTGCACATCCTTGTTTTGTTAAATCTGAACAAATTGTTTCCATTGGAAAATTTTGTGGCACTAAAAAGCCTCCGCAGCTCTTCAGTGTAGTGTATGTATAGACAACAAAGCCAGAAGAAATGATTGTGCTCACCCACCTTGGTGGTCAGGCGGGGTCTTCCCAGTGGCAGGGATGTCTCTGTGATTCCACTTGCAGGAGCTTCAAAGTTTACATTTGTTTTAAACTAATATTCCTTTGAAATAGTATTCCATCGTGATTTTTAAAGTTCATTATTATTTATAATTGCTGGGTCAAGCACAGTGTTAATAGGAACAATAGCTAGCAATTTGAAATTCTTCCCTCTGCTTAGTGAGAGAAGAGTGAAGTGATTTAGTGAGGTCCAGAAAAGTCTAGGTGATCCTTGGCCTCAGTATAAGACTAACTTTTTTACCTTGACAATTGTGAACTAAAGTTCTTTGAGAGTGACAAATAAGGGCTCTAAGACTTACTTAGCTTTTAGATTTTCTTTACGTTTTTAATTTCTACCTATGTTTTATCTCCCTTTGCTCTTCCCCTAAAATTGGGGAAGCCAGGATGTCTCAGTGGGTTGAGTGCTCACTTTGCAGCCCTAGGGACCGAGGATCGAATCCCAACCCCGGCCTGTGCGGACCCATTTGCTGAACTGGGGAGTGCCCCCAGTTCAGTTCTCACCGGGGTGAAGACCCCGGCCCAGTTCCTGCCCTGTGCAGCCCCGCCCACCTGTGGAATGAAACTATATGGAAAACAAATGCTGTCAACTATGGAGACTGTTCTGGGCCCTTCCCCTTCTCTCTGTCTCTGTATCTCTCTCTCTCTCTCTCTCTCTCTCTCTGTCAAAAACAATAAAAATAAATCTTTAAAAAAAAAAAATTCTGGTCTTGGCTCGTGCAGGCCCATATGCTGAACTGGCGTGTGTTTCCCATGTGGGTGGCCCCCAGTTTGATCTTTGCCCCTTCTAACACCCCCTGTTCGGCTCCTGGCTTGAGGGGGCGTGCCTCCCATGTGGGAGGCTCCAGGCCCAGTTCTCGCCCTGTGCAGCCCCCTCCCACCTGTGTGGAATGAAACTATGTTGAAAAACTGATGACATACAACTACAGAGACTGTCCTGGGCCCTCCCCCTTCTCTCTGTGTCTGTAAAAAAAAAAAAAAAAAAATCTTTAAAAAAAAAGCAACAAAATAAAAAATCTTTAACTTTACCTGAGCATTTGCTGACAAAGTCACTGATGACCCCGGGACCAGTCACGGTGATTGTCTTGGCACATAGTTACTTTAGCTGAGCAGGAAGCCCTCCCTCTTTTTCACGTACTCCTAGGGAATATTGGGACAGTTTGCAATAAAAGCAAATTGTTGTTTAAGTGGTAGAAATGGAAGTCCACATTAGGTACCAGACTTCCCAGTTATGATGAGGCTTTTGGGATTGTAGGGTCAGAGAACTAGAGGAAAAAGAAAGAACGGGATCTTCTCCATGCTGTGACAGTGGGAAACCCCAGAGAGTCACATGTTTATGGTCAGACTTAGAATCCATCTGTTCATTCATGAATCCATCCAAAATCTATTAAAGGAATATGCACTTGCACAGGTAATAGAGGGGTGAGCATGACACACAAGTGTCCTGCCTCCAAGGAGTTTGTGGTCCAGTGAGTAGTACCTACTCTCACTTTCACCTGCTGCTGCTTCTAAGCTGCTCCACACCTATGCACCCCACCCCCCACAAGCGTGTACACACACACACACACACACACACACACACACACACGCACACACAGTATTTCAGGGAGGAAACTTGAATGGAAGAGAGCATCCACATCTAGGTCATAAGCTTAGTTTAAATTCTCAATTCAGGATAAAGAAACATAAGAAATGTGATGTTTAAGCAGAATAGTGATGTTTAAGCAGAATAGGGACTGCTACAGGCTCTCTGCTCATGTGTTTTCTCTTTACCCCTTTCCCTGGTGTTCACTGAATGATACTGAACCAACAGCATGACAGATGCTGTCTGGGACTGAGGGTGACGTTTGGCACAAGGAATATTAGACATTTACCTTCAAGGTCTTCACAATGCTGGGATGTGTTGGCTATGAAAGCTGCTTAGCTTGTCGGGTGTTAAATGTTTACCAGTAAGTGGTGTGGAAATGCTCTGTGGTTGTCTTCTGAGTTGGCTGGAAAGGAAACATGTAAGAGGGGACTTGGAATAGCATTTGACTAGAAGGGCATCTGGGGGAGGGGGTTTGGATTACAGGACCTGATGCCCAGACATGGACAAGTATCACTGTCCAGGGGCAGTGAGTGAAGGATGCTAATTTTATTGAATTACTTTTCCTTGGGAGCGAAGTGGGATAAGCTTGGGCAGGTTTCTTGGGGTTGGGCCCCAGGTAGCCTTAAGAGGCAAACAGTGGAATTGGGCTTCCACTTGTATTATAGCTAATGAGAAACCATTAATGCCAGTTGAGGGAGAGTGATAAGGTAAAAACGGTACTGAGGAAGATGAGTTTGGTGTAGTGCTAAGAAGAATGAATTTGGGAGACTGAGAGGACATGGGAACTGAGAATCTAAAGGGACTTTGTGGTAGTTCACAACATGTTTATAAAGGACTTGAAGGAGAGGTCTTGGGGCTTGGAAATTTGGCTGCAGGAGCCTACAGGGACTTGAATCATTTTTGCCTCTGTCCCCACTAGATGCATAATCCCCTCAAAGCACTGATTGTCAGTCTTTCAGGGTCAGGAAAGATACATGTTTATTCAGTGAGACTGCTGATAGTTCTCCCATGTACATTTGTAGTACAAGGGAAGGCCCCTGTACCAGTGTGCCAGGGCCATCCTTGACGTCTAGACGGCCCTCTTCCCCCTTTGTCACAGCGTAGTCTTTCCTCTGTGCATACGTGTCTGTGTCCAAATTTCCTCCTCTTATACGGACACCAGTCATAGGGGATTTAGGTCCATCTGAAAGACGTCATTTTAACTTAATTACTTCTGTCAAGACCCTATCTCCACGTTGTGAGGTACTAGGGGTTAGGACTTCAGTATCTGAATTTTGGGGGGACACAATTCAATCCATGACAGCACCCAAGAAGGAAGAAGGTGGGGAGCAGAGGAGGACAGAGGCTGGACATGTCGCCTGACCCCTTGCTCTCTATCGTTCTGGTAAAATGGCCATCTCCAAACAGACACTTCTGCGAGCCAGCCAGCTTTCGGTGCATTCTCTTCTAGGAGAATTTAGGCTGATGTTATCGGGGGGGGGGGGGGGGGGGGTTCAGCTCCTAATTTTAGGATTAGCAAACAGCCTTTCTCCCCCACTTTTTTTTCTTTTAACTTTTCTGGCAATGCTAGTTTCTTGTCATATTTATTGCAGTCATCTGTGCATGATAATTTTTACACTGATTGGGGGAAACTGTGAAGGTGAAGAAACTATATAGAATAAACAGATGCATTAAGTTACAGCTACATAGTTTTCACTATTGTCTTTCTTATAAGGTTAGCGCTTTTTTAAAACTTATTTAACCTCAACCTTTGAGGTGACATCTTCTTTATCTCTAGGGTTTTCTATTGCCATTGGCTGGCTCAGGCTGAGGCCTCAGCTCCTCATGCTGTCACTTCTACTAAACTATTGTTTCACCCAAGACCTCAGGCTAACACTGCTTTACTCACAGTCACTTGACCCCTGATTGACAGTCTATTGCATTTTAGCCTCAAAAAAAAAATCATGATGAGGCAGGGGAACAAAGTGGATAAAACTGGGGACTTGAGCTAGACTGCCAGGGTCAAATCATGGCTTTGGTTCTTATGATTCTCCAACTTTGAATAAGTTACTCCCCAAGCCTTAGGTCTCCCCTGCCCTCCCCCATCAACTGTTAAGTGATGATAATAGTAGTTCTAATCTCAGAGAACTGTCATGACATTTAAATGAGTATAGGGGCCTGGCACTCAGTAAATGCCATGCAAGTGTAAAATATAATAATTATCATAATGCTTGCCTTTGTTCTGAGCAGCTTCCCTGGAGATTCGGATCTTTTTTGGTTCCTTCTCTGTTTTTCCCCTACCACATTTTCATTCTGTAACCAAGTAGGTAGGGGTGGGCAGGCCCTGGGATCCTCCTCAGACCAACTGTCCATGTATCCCACCAATAACCAGAAGTAGTTGACAAGGTCTGTAAGTTATGCTTGCCTTGGGGGCAGCTGCTGGGACAGTCACACACAGGCTCTGCTGGAGCCTTTGTCTCCCCCTCAGACTAGTTCCTGGAGAACAGTTCCTTCCATAGCCACAATAAGCCCTTGAAGGCTCCACAGAAAGAAGGGGATACCCAGGCCTTGGCAGAGACATTTGTCACTTTTCCTTGCAGAAGTACCAACTTTTTGGAGCTGAGAGCCTGTTAGGATCCAAGGGAGAGTTTGGAATTCTCTGCCACAGTGGGGAAGGATAGTACTCTAGCACGTCTTGTTATCTTGTTGGGGTCTATAGGACAAACACAGCCCTGTTGGTGGTGAAGGTAAGGTGGTCTGCCTCTCTTAAGTTAAACAGGCTTCTGTTTGATCATGGTCATATTATGTGAACAGCAGCTCTTCTCCCTGTACCTGTGGCCTGCCTTAGCTGGCCACCGCTGGGGACCTTACAAGTCACTAACTGGCCCCTAGTGACTCCCCTGTGGGCCATTACATTGTCACAGGAACCCCCCCACCCCCCCCCCCCCCCCCCCCCCCCCCCCCCCCCCCGGAGCTCTGAGATTCATAGCTCCACTGTTAAGGAGCCAACTGATATGTAAATCAGTAGTAATTCAGATCTACACCAAGGTCCTCATTCTTTAGGTTATTCTTTGTTTTAGGGAGGGGTGACAATTTATTTTTAATCTTTGAAATCTGCATTCATAACCCTCCACTTCTTCCCTGCAACCTGAGGTTCTTCTTGCAATCCTTAGTGATGACGTGAGAAAATGATCCCTCTCCCTTTCTCCAGCATGCTCCTGTCTTCCGTGAGATGGAGCTTCCTGCTTGGCCGTACTCTCTCTTGCTCTAGCCTGTGGCTTCCCCCTTACCTAGTCAAACAGAACCATTCTGTTTTTTCTTCTTAGCTCTGTGGCTCATTTGAGTGCTCCCTCTCCAATCTCAGTCCCTCTCTGGGATGCATGGACTCCATTACCATGACTGCAAATGTGCCCCTTACCCCACAGCAAGTTCTCCTGCTTCTGCCTCAACAAAGTGTGGGGCAGGACTTTAATTTCCATTTTTGTGTACAGTTGAACTGATGTATCTTAAAGATGGAATCTAAAGACAAACATGTCAGAAAATATCTGGAGCCAAATGAAATTCATCCAAGGACAGAAGGGATTTTTTGCCTTTGCCAACAAAGCTACTTTGGCCATATATACAAGACTATTAATCATCAGTCAAACTAATTTGTTTCGCAAATTAAAGATGTTAAAAAAATTGGCTTGGAAGAGCATACTACCTTCTTGCAATTCTACAAAGTAAATTATATAAGTTATAAGTTTCAGATGTTGCTCTTTTTTTTATTTTAGATTTTTGTTTTTTAAGTTGTTGGACTATTTAATATAAGGCATTGCTTACAGATGTAAATAATGGAATGTTTTTAAATCAAGTTTCTGGAGTACTTCTTGCTAAGTCACTCAACCTCTTTTAAAAAATTTCTTATTTTATAATTG
>PVKE010030813.1:0-19404 GCA_004027555.1 Craseonycteris thonglongyai
TCATAAATATCTGTTGAGTAATTACTTATCTATAGCCTTAATAATGTATTATAATTATCTGTGACCATGAATTTCTATTGGTTGACAAGTTCTTAATGCACTATTCAGTGCTGACTCAAAAATACTTCCTGAATGAATGAAGAAGTAAATAAATGGATAAATGGTTGAGCGAATTCATCAATTATATGGAGTATATTTGCAATTCCATTAATATTAGACATCGGGTTAATTTTTTTAGTACTTTAGTTTCTCCATGTGCTGAATCTTGGAATCAATCTCTTCTACCACCAAAGTTATTTTTGAGTTAATTGTACAAGTCCATGAAACTCCTCCACTGACAATTGCAAAACTTTATTGTGGTTGTGTCTCAGCCACCAGCTCAGAATGTCATTTGCCAAGAACATGTTCAAAGCAGATGGATATGACATCTGTGAAGTTTTTAGTATTTTTATTAGCACTCATTGTAAAGGACATGCACCTCTATAATCAAACATTGTTGCAGATAAAGCTGTGGCTTGCTAACAGCCACAGCCACAACACAAACCTTGCTTACATGAGTCCGATTGTTATTAACAGCACAGATTCTAGTCAAGTGCAGAAGAAAAGGAGGGGTGGGAATAGGGTCATACGAACTTACTTGACACCTATGTAGAAATTGAATAACATGAAAATAAGATCTAGACACACTCCCTCACTTACAAGACATCTATATTGATTTTCTCAGTGAATCCAACTCAGCAGTTTTCATCAGATAACAGAACAAGTTTGCCTGTATGTTCTTCCTCCTTAGAAGAAACTTACCTGATTCACTTTTCATCAGTGGATTTTACTTTGGCCTTTGAAGTTAAGAAAATGTATAATTCTTTCTTTTAAAAATTAAAATTAGTATTTTATTCTTTAAACAGTAGTATATGTACATTATAGAAAGTAGACAGTTGAAGATATAGAATATAAAACTATCATCTCTGCATTTAGCAAGTGTTACTATTACATTTTAGAGTACAATTCCTAAAACACACACACGCATATACTCTTTTTATTTTTTTTCAAAATAATACAATACTGTACATAAGTTTTTTAGTTTTTTTAATTAAAATTTTTTATATTTCATTTTCAATAAATCATCTAATACCTACCCCTACTTAAAATTTCCATTTGCCTCCAAATCTCTATTATTGCTGACTTGCTGAATCAAGATCTCTTGCAGGATCATGCGTCATTTCTCTTTACCATGACTCTTAACTGCTTTCTAATCTACAATAGTCACATTTCTTATGATATTGAATAGCTATAGACCAGAAATTTATGCTCTCTTAATTCAGAATAAAATAGACATTTATAAAAATAGATAACTGTGACAAGTATATCTATGTATATATGTATATATGACAAAAATATATATTATATTTTTGGCTGCCATGAGTACCCACATCAAGCAGAGAGCAAGGCATGCATCTCTAATGAAAAAATACTGTGGCTCAAATAATACACAAAAGCCAAGTGAGTATATGGAGAGTGTAAAAAACAACAAACATTCAAAGATATGCAAGGATATGCACCAGCTAGAAATGCCTCCTAAGTAATTCAACTGATGCTCTATGTCAGAATAAGAAAAAATAAAGTCAGTAAAAGAACAAAGAAATCAAGGTACAAGGACTGGTGGGGAGCAGGAGAACAGTCAAATATCAAGAGACAAATCTTAACAAATGTTCTAAAATTAATGCCTCAATATGTTGATAGAGGTCATCAATTCTTTAAAAGAAAGATTTTATCACTTTAAATTAAATTAGTAAAAAAGGAGAAATGAGCAAGAAAAATCATCAAAAATCTCTGATATTCCCAAAAGAAGAGAAATAGTAGTGGGTTTTAGTCACTTATATAGATGAATAATATATGTTTAAGAAGGACTGAAAAATCTTAGTAACTGCTACGAATAATCTCATACCTATTATGACAGGTTGCATTTTCTGAAAATGACCACAACAATATTTCCTATGCCCATGCTCTTCTAGAACCTGGTGGGCCTTGTAATTGCTTCAGCTCAAAAAGTAAAATGGAAGTGATGCTAGTGACTTTCAGTGCCAGTCAAAATGCAATACTGCATGGTTATGCCTGTCTCTCTCTCAGGACACATGTTCTTAGAACAGGCATAACTTTGAAAAAGTCCAGGCCACATAGAGAGGTCATATGTAGGTGTTCTAGTTCAATGTCTTGATGTGGCCCAGCTAACACCTAGTATCAACTACCAGACATAGGAGGAAAGAAGCACTTGAGAAATCTCTAGCCTCAGCCGTTATTTAACTGCAGCCTCCTAAATACTGAGATCAAGAGCCAACTGGTTGAGACCAGTCTACTCCCAGGATTGTGAGATATAATGAGAATCAACAACTGTCGGTTCATTCCACAATGTTTGTGGTGGTTTGTTATGCAGTAATAATAATTGAGTAACAGCTAACAAAAAAATCTGCACACAAAATAAAATGCACAGGAAATAACAGAAAAACTAAACTATAGAAAGTATAAAAACTGTAAGTCAGAAACCAAATAATACAGCTTTTATAATAAATGCAAATGGTCTAAACATTCTTTATTAACTGGAAAAGATATCTGGGTTATATTAAAATAGGAAATGCTCTTACAGCTAATGATAAGCTCCCTCCCCCCTCCCCCCAATTACTAAAAAGGTCAAAAATAGAATATTAATATAATAATAAAATAAGCATTATACTCAAGAAGAAATATTTGAGGAAATGTGCTTTAAAAGTTTTTGTTGTTGTTATTGAACTGAAGAACTTACAATTCTATAATAAAATAATATATATTATGATCTCCAAGAGTATAGAAATCAATGTTTTCTCAACTTTTACTACTATAAAATGTTTTTATTCACAGAATATTATTAATGTGCAATATTATAGTGGAATGGATGACTATAGGACACAGTTTAGGAAATGCTATTATCAACCAATTTTACTTTGAACAAGGATGTCAAACTCAAGAAGTTAATATTGATATATTCCTATTTATAACATATAAAAATTATACTAAAATATGTACTTTTGCTACAGACAAGCAACATCAGTATTGAACCATTACACACAATTAAAATAATAAAAAATGAATGTCTATTATCAATATTATTTTATTTTCATCTGAAGATATAGGCAGCATAAGAAATGAGATGAATAAAATGTATAGATTATTTAAAAAGAGAGATAAAACTGGTCAGAATTTATAGACAATATGCTTATATACTTACCAGAAAGCAAAAGAATCAACTGAAAACTAGAATTAATATAGCATGCCAACAATTAACTTGATTGAACTACTGATGTGATAGGCAAATTTGCAGCCACTAGAAATCATGTTTATGAAGAATTTGGACATTCTCAATAAGTAAATTTTAAAAGAAGATTAGAAAACTATAATTGCTGCAATTACATGCTTCTCTTTAAAATACAAATTAAAAAATCAAAGGAAATAAAATTAATAGTGATCCAGTTCATGAGGGTATAAGTGATTCTAATTTTACTCTTTATTCTTTTCTATGCTTCCAATATTTTCTAAAAGTAGCATACACTATCAGTGTAACTGTTTTTTTATTTTTATTAATACAAATATTTTAATTTGGCCCTTTTTTAGCTCCAATTACCTCTTAAATGTAGTGGAAACTATGAGTCTTTCTTTGATGTTCTACTTATGTGTATCTCACTACATACATGCATTAGATGGACTTTTTCAAATCCCTAACTTCAAATATTTGTGTACTGATGACACATCCAAATATATTTAACTACTTGTTAAACATCATCATTTAATTGATGTGGTAGAACCCTATGCAAGTAGTGTACATACCAAAATGAAACCATTTCTCTTCTAGAAGTCACTCTTCTTTTCTATAGTTAACTATTTCAGAAAATGACATTTAATTTACCCAGGTGCCAACACTAGCAAAGGATGTTGAAGATTTATATTATACTGGTGTTAAAGAAGAAATGATATTTGAGATGGCTCTCAGAATCACCAGGTGTAAACCCAGAACATGATTTGCTCACAAGAAATTTCTGCATGTTATCAGGGGTCAGAATAATATAATGTCACTTTCTTTTCCAAGCAAAAATGTTTTCTTAAAAAATAATTTTAAAAATTGTATCACTGTCCTTTGCACCAAAGATTATTATTGAAATAATTAATATGCTTCAGTTTAGTGTCTACATTCATCATCATTTATTAGGCCTGGATGGACTTCATATAAAGCAGACTTGACTTCCAAAAGTTTTCAGGACAGGAATATTCCTTATTTCAGGGATAAATATTATCACTGTAAATGTTTACCACGTCTAAAGTAGCTCAAGAAAAATCATTCATATATTATCTACTACGCTCTATTGCTAGGAACTGAAATCAAATGGAGGCCAGGTATCCTTGGCTCCTCCCATCATAACTTATTTTAACCAGCAGTGAAGCTCAAAGAGCCTTTTGTATATGTAGCAACACAGCTTAAAATATCTCTTCAAAATATTTCTTCTGCATTTGCTTTTTTATAATTATGAATATATATATTCTAGAATTATAAGAAAGGTAATATAACTTATTTTTAAATCCATGAAATATAAATAAATAACATATGCCAGGATAGTTTTATTTAACTATATATTAGATGTAACTACATAGGAATGTCAGTGTACAAGAATACGCATAAGTAATACATTAAAAATAACATTTGGCTTAAAATATACTCTGGTTTTAAGCAGGGGGTTATTAGTGCATTACAAATCCATACTAATTATCATGGTAGAATGCTCAGAATTTTACACAGGAGGCTAATTCATAATAGCTAATTTTTAAATAAAGCTTAGTTCAATGTCTAATAAGTGCCTTATCACATACTTAAAAGTTCTTTATCATTGTTACTGTAGCATATGATTTGAGAACATTTTAAAAAGCTATTTTTTTTTTCTGACATCTAATTTGCATCAGGTTCTTAATTTTCAACTGGAACCCAATTAGGTATTCAAACAGAAGAATCGGTGCAATAAGCTTACTACTAACAGTGCTATTTTAACAACGACAGTGAACAGTAAAGATGTGGACAGAAATGAGTTTTTCACCATCAGTTATATTTCGGTCTTTTAAGTTCATGTTTATAAAGCTCCAATCAAAAAAGCTGTTAGACCAAAAAAAAAAAAAATGCATATTCCTTCCAATATGCCTATCAGTTTACAGATGATACTTTCAAAGAGTGTTTCCAACATTTCTAGAAAGAAATATTATACACGTGTTTATACACGTGTCTCTCTTTAATTTAATGAGTCCTAAATCCCAGTTTCTTTCACTAATTATAGTCTACTTGTTTCTGAATCCTAGTTATACTTCCATTAAAGTGTCTCCTGAAACTTCAGAATATTTGCCTTCTCTTGGTCCAAGAGCTTATCACTTTGTATCTAGAGTCCTGCAGCAACCTCTAGGCCATTGCATCTGTCTTGTTCTTCCCCCTTCACACCACCTTTAGATTTATGCTTGAATCATGAAACATGATTGCTCAAAGCTTCATGGGTCCCCACAATTTGCAGAAAAACAGCTATATATATATATATATATATATATATATATATATATATATATATATATATATAAACAACTATATATATATATATATATAACAACTATATATATATATATGAAGCTCTCACAGTCTGACATTAACTTGCCTTCTCACCATATCTCCTATTGTTTCCCAGTAAAAGCTTGTCTCCCTTTTCACGCCTTGAAATGGTGTCCACTGAGTCTACCTTGGCCTACTTTGAAGTCACATTTTCTCAGGTCTCCAACAGAAATTTACACAAAACAAACAATATGTATAGAAAGTTTGGATTTATTCCACGTCATAGAATCAGCATATTTTTACACTGAAAATGCCATTGGAAATAGGAAATCATGTGGTTCAATTCTTCCATATTATAAATATGAATATTGATTGCAATGTAAGATAAGCAATTTGTATTTGACCCCAGCTAGATTTTGGCAATACAGACCCAGAATTCTTCCTCCCAGAGAGCTACTGTTTTTTGTTATTTAATATCACACAAATAATCTAGAAATACTGTTAATGGTGATAAATAACATGTAATGATACACTTTCAGTGACCACTGGAAAACTGTTGAGACCCTGTTCTCTCAACTTTTAATCTCCATATTTGAGATACTACATAGGAAGTGTTTCCATTTACACAGCAGGAGCAATATTTTGACAAAAGAATTGAGTTATACAAATGAGTCTTCATGAAATATAAGACAATTATAAAATATCTATTTAAAAAAAACAAGTTTTAAATAGGATTTACTTTATCCTCTGCAGTATCCGATATAAAGACCTATTTTCACATCCCATCCTTGAGGATAATACCATGAAGTCAAAACAACATACAAAAGTTAACTCAGTTGGAAACTGGTTCTCAAAGGACTACAACCTTACTGACCAGAACAGAATAAAACAAACAAACAAACCCAGATCAATGACTACTTTTCTAAGCAAATTTAAGTAAAAAGGTATGTCATAGCTTACAACAACAACAAAATCAGTCAGACTAGCTCCTCTCTATATCATAGGTAAACATCACGGGAGGCAAAAAAGAATTCAAAAGCCAAGAGTTATTTCCTGCTTTTTGAAGCTCTTGTGTATAGACAGCATGTGGCTAAAGAACAGCAAAAACAAACAAACAAACAAACAAACAAACAAAAAACAGAGAAAGAGACAACAAGGTCAAGATTGTAGGGAAGGAATAAATATAGTGTCTTCATAAATAAGCAAAAAGAAAACTACCAAAGCAATTTTTTCTATTATCCACGTAAATCATAGTAAAACATGTTTCAGGAAAGTTTTAGGTTGATAATCTGACACTCCAGCTATCTTCAGATTTTCAGTTTTAAATTCATGAAGTGATCTATCTAATATATTATGTATCTTCCTTTTACTTACTACTGGTTTCCTCCTATTTACTATTTGTTGCACTTTTCCTCCTTCTTGGTATATTTTTATTATAATCATGTCAAGACTCAAAAAAAAAAACCAAAAAAAAAACCACACAGCAAAACCTCATCCTCAAAAGCCATAGTAAACCAATATTCATCACTGTTTTCTTGCATAGATTTGTATGAACAATTTTTTCAGATGTAATATAAAGGTATCAACTTATTTCCTCCTTTCTGCATCCCGCCTTTGAACATCAGTGATAGATAACTAGATATGGGCATACCTAGCTTTCTTTATTCTTCGTCCCTCTTTAAAAGATACCTAATGGGTAAAAATACTGGCAGTAGTTTCCACTTTTCATCTTTAACGTTCTTTAAAGTGAAATTTGAATGTGAGAGATCCGGGCAACAGGGATGTGGGAAGTCTAATTTCAGTCCTGAAAAGTAACAATGGATGAAAACCTGCTGTGGAAATTGTGGGAATTACATAATTCTAAACTTACTATTGAAAAAAAATGTGAACCGGGCTAGATCTACTTCCCACAACAAACAGTAAGTAAATGGAAAATACAAATACCAATCTTCTCATAAGGACGCAAGTAAATATAGTCACCATAAAAGAAGAACAGAAAGCTATAATGCAGACAAAAATGGAAAATGAAAACGTCACACACACACAAAAAAAAAAAAGATGGGGGAAGCCGGGATGGCTCAGTGGGTTAAGCGCTCACTTTGCAGCCCCGGGGACCAGGGATAGAATCCCGGCTCCGGCCCATGCAGACCCATATGCTGAACTGGGAGCTCCCCCAGTTCAGTTCTCTCTCTGTCTCTGTATTTCTCTCTCTCTCTCTCTCTCTCTCTCTCTCTCTCTCTCTCTCTCTCTCTGTTAAAAAATAAATAAATAAAAATATATTTTAAAAAAAAAAGAAAGAAAGAAAAATGCAGTGATAGATGGTAGAGAGAGAAGGTTGAACTTCCAAACACAGAACTGTCATACTCATTGGAGGCAGCAAAGAACAGCATTAACTCTTGGGGCAACTTAAATCACTGACATAGAGGACAACCTACAGAACCATTTCTAGAAGTTATTAGAAATAGAAAAATTGATTTATAAATAATAAAGTAAAAAGGGATTACAAATAAAGGATGAAGAGCAAAATATGTTTCTCAGAATTACAGGATTACTAAGGAATCACTAACAACAGAAGCAATAATTAAAATCTAAATAAAAGAAATATTTCTTAACTAACAGAATTTATTTGTTTGAGGGGCTCTATAAATTCTAAGCAAAATAGATAATATCCCTGTCTCAAAGCCTTGCCAGCATTTTCAATCATCTGATAAAGAGCAACATTGTACACAGTTATGAGGCAAAGTGTTTATAACTCCTCAGTTTTACACACAGCTGAGTTACTTGAATGTGTGAGGAAAATAAAGACACTTTTTTAGATATGCTAGGACTGGACATGTTATTCATTTACGCTTTTTGAAAAAAAATACTTGAAACTTCACTCAGATGATAAAATAAGAGAAACAAAAAAGTTAGAAAATAGAGAAATAAAAGTTGTAAATTGAGGTCTCAAAAGCAAATATCTTACAGGAGTAGGACTAGTGATATAAGTGCGCTAATTGGCTGATGCAAGGCAACACAAAATATTTGTGGCAAACTGGAAATTTCATGCCCCACCTAAAGTTATTGGAAAGTTAAAGATGAAAATACATCCACAGTCTCCTAGCCAGAGCGATACCATTTTTTGACCTCTGATATGAAAACACACTTGCTTTTTCCCTCTGTGAGTTCACATCCCAAGCTCAGCATTCTGCTTGGATTCTCTGGTAGACTTTAAACTCTTCGGCAGCACTGAACCCTGCAGGGTTTCCCAAGTTGCCCCTTCTCCCCATCCACTCCTTTCTAATATCAGTATGCATCACACCACATTCTTTACCATATAGTTCAGGAGAAATTTAGGACCACCTTTGATGATGGTGAAAATAGTCACACATTTTTTTCTAGTCTAGTACTAGTTAACAAAGCCTAACATTTATACATGATTGAGACAATGCCAAAAAATTTAAATTCACCCAACAAAATATATTTTCCCCTTTATAGGCTGCATAGAGAAACATTACTGCCAATTTTATTGCAAGAAATTTAAAATTCATTGGTTCCTTAAACATTATATTAATTGGCTAAGCGTCCATACAAATCAGAAAAAAAGCAATAAACTATGAAGTTTAAGATCTCTCTTATTGAGTAATATTTTATATCAAAGGTCTGGTTATACCTGCATTAATCATGTTTAAAAATCCATATTAACAATTAGATTTGAACAATATAAAATTAATAGAAAAAGAAAGATTAAGGAAATACAGCAAAGTATTTTATAAGTTTCTGGATTATTTTTATATGAATATTTCTGTACTCAAATTTTTCTACAAATATGCTTTATAATGTATAAAGCAAGTTAAATTTTTAAGTCTTCTAAAATTTTGGCAATGAATGTGGATTATTTTATAATGAAACATATTTAAGTTATTTATAAATATTTATTAAAAAGTGTAACAAAGTAAACTAAGTCCTAATCTGGTCATTCGAGATGTGGTTTTGTGATTTTCTCTAAGAACATGCTGGTATGGATTAACAGTATAATTTTCCAAGCATTCTAAATATCACAGGCCCTGAGTACCATTCAATGGGGTGAAACACATTTATTTTAAGGTTACTTTCTAAAAGGCCACCAGTGAAAAAGAAAGTTAACATTAGACCTCAAATCTTCTGCAAAAAAAAAATTCAGATTGCTTAAAAAGTAAATGTTAAAAAAAATAATTGTAATAAAAGATGTTATCAGTAAATAAATGTAACTGCATTATACATTCTAAATGTAAATCCAAATGGAAAGGATAGAGAGCAAAAATGTCAGTAGATAAAAAGTGATGTAAAGATAGCTGATTCTGGATGGTGAGCATATAATGCAAGGTATAGACAATGTAATGTAGAATTGTACTCCTGGAAACAATGTAATTGATATCAATCAATGTCACTCCAATAAATTTAACAATAAAAAAATATGAAATGTTGCTCTCTTTCAAAATCAATAACATACATACTGCAATAGGTCATGTAATCTTGCCATTTCAACTCTGACAATTACAAACTTCCTGCTGTAAGATGCATATTAGGATGGTTTCAGTTAGTGCTGGTGGTGAGGAAGGAGGAAGACACAAGATCCACCTTGTGCACCCCTAACTCCTGCTGGGTATGGGGCCTGGCAATGAGTGATGAAAACTTTGAAGTGTTACTCAAGGGGTGTGATAAAACTTCATCTTTAGGTTTCTCTTGCCTTCCTCTGGTCAGAAAGGCCGAAGTGCACTCACATTATGTGTTGTGCCCACCCAAGTAGGAAGGCCAGATAAAATAAAGGCTTCCTAGTAAAATCTGGATTACAGATAACGACCGAGTAATGTTTAGTGTAAGCATGTCTTATATGACTTTCTGGCAACCCTATCAAGGTTTCATCTCCCAGACTTGAAGAAGATCTTGGTAAGAAGAATCTCTGGTCCTTAGATCTAGAATAGAGCTCAGGTCTAAATTCTACCAGGTAATTTGGCTGTCCTGTAGACAGGTATTGCAGGAACCAGTGTTGGGTAGTAGATTCAGACTGTACCAACTCCTTGGTAATCTCCAGACCCTGCAAAAATGCTAAGTGGCCCAGAGGCCAGCTGAAAACCCAGCCTTTCTGAGCACGACTCCTGGCCAGGAAAGCATAGGACCAGACACACTGTGCGTGTACTAGCTGAGTCTTGCCAGTAGAGCTGGACCATGACACACTGGAGAAATTGTGACTGTGTTTACTTAAGTCATGGCTCTAACAAGCATGATGGGGATGCTGAGGGCAGGCAAGGAGAAGAGGCCATAGCCTCCAGAAACTGGGAACTCAGAAGGTGATGCTCAAGTGATCTCTGTGTCAAGTTGGAGAGTGGGATGCCCAGCCAAGCCTGAGAATCTTCCCTGTGGACTGCAGAGCATGGAGCTGAATCCTGAATAGCAAGCCCATGATTGTCTGTGCTGGTTTTTCTCCACTTGTCTACCTTCAACTCATCCAAAAGCCACCTCTGCTTTCTGCTCTTTTCCATGCCCACGTGGGATGTGGAAAGACCCATACTGCTGCAGCATATGGCTTCCTTGCCTTCTGACTTCCAGCTGAGTTTGGTCAATGGTAGACAGATGAAGAAAGGATTATCATGTTTTCTTTCTCCAGGCAAATCATATTAAAGATAAAAGTAAGTTAGTCATCTATTTGTTCAATAAATCATTATTAAGAGTCTATTGGGGAAGCCAGGATGGCTCAACAGGTTAAGCACTCACTTTTCAGCTCCAGGGACCAAAGATTGAATCCCAGTCCTGGCCTGTGCAAACCCATATGCTAAACTAGGGTATGTTTCTCATGCAGGAGGCCCCCAGTTTGGTTCTCACCCTGTCCCCAGTTTGGCCTCTGGCTTGAGGGGGCATGCCTCTCATGCAAGAGGCCCCCAGCCCAGTTCCCGCCCTACGCAGCCCCACCCACCTGTGTGGAATGGAATAATGTTGAAAACTGATGACATATAACTATGCAAACTGCTCTGGGCCCTCCCCCCTTCTCTCTGTCTCTGCCTCTGTCTATCTGTCTGTCAAAAAAAAAAAAAAAATCTTAAAAAAAAGGAATCAATTATAAACCAGGAATAGCAGTGAACAAAACAGATAAGGAATCTATCCCCACTGAGAAACAGATGGTCTAGATCTGGATATGTGTTCATATATATTTCAACATATAATATGCCAATTCTAAGGTATTGCGTGGTGATAAGAGGGGAGGTGTTGCTAGAGTGCTGGGGAAAACCTCATTGTGAAGGTGACATTTGAACAGAGACCTAAAGCAAGTGAAAGAGGAAACACACAGATATCTTGGACAAAGGCAGTCTTAAAAGTAGGATCTGGCACATGTAAGAAATGACCACGAAAACATTATAGGTGGTGCAGAGTAAATGAGAGGGAGATGGCTAGGAGATGACTTGAGCAAAGCAGTAGATTGGTGGAGAAGGAGCTAATCATAAGGAATTTAGCTTTTCCTCTTAACGACTAGGGAAGTCATTGGAATGTTTGAGCAGAGGTGTGAGGCCATCTGACTTGGGTTTTAACAGGTGCCACCTGCTGTCTGGATAGACAGTAGATTATGAAAGGACAGGGGTGGAACCAGAAAGACCACTTAGAAGGCTTTTGCAATATTCCCAGAAGATGATGGTGGCTTGGGCTAAACTTTTCCCAATGGAGGTGGTGAGAAGTCACACTCTGAATTTGTTCTGAAGAACTGTCCAAGGAGTTTGTTGAAAGAACCAAGGTGAGGTGTGAGAGAGAGGAGTCAAGGATGAGTCCCAGGCTTGGTGCTGTAGTCATTTTAGTCAAGCCTTTTAGGCAAGTGCTGAACCTTCCTGAAGTCATCTAAATAAACCTTCCTACCCTGTGACTGCTGGTTCCTGAACTAGCCATTTTCTTCTCTTTCAAGACTAGATAATTTAGGGGATACTGGATGGGCCAGCGGGTTAAGCACTCCTCTTGCAGCCCCAGGGTCCAATGATCCTATACTGGCCCATGTGGACGCACATGCTGACCTGCTGTGTGCCAATTTGGTCCTTGTCAGGAGGTGGGGGGGGGCGGGTAGAGGGGACTTTTTCCCATGTAAAAGGCCCCCAGTGGGGGCATGCCTCCGATGCAGGAGGCCTCCAGCCTGGTTCCTGTTCTGCGCAGCCCCATGCCCACCTGTGGAGTGAAACTATATGGAAAACTGATGACATACAACTATGGAGACTGCTCTGGGCCCTCCTCCTTCTCTCTGTCTGTCTCTGTCTCTCTCTCTCTCTCTCTCTCTCTCTCTCAATCAAAAACAATAAAAATAATTCTTTTTTTAATTTAAAAAGACTAGCTAATTTAAACATCACTCTAAATTCTCTTTCCAATCTCCTTCCAAAACTCAAGTATTTCCATTCCAAATGTGTATAATGTTTGAGAAGACTAATTGAGCTATTTTTAAAAGAGCTATAAGTGATTAAGACCCAAATGGATACATGTTGCTTTGTTGTCTACACAGCTCTTTTCCTCCTTCTAGAACTAACAGACACAGCAGAATGAGGAGTCAGCTTGGCTCTAGAAGAGTTGATCATATTCTATAGATGGTGATTTAATTTACCTGCATTTTAAAAAAGTTCATTAGCTAGTTATATCATATTGTGCCATTAAATCAAAAAACAAATGAAATTTGCCTCTCAGAAGAAATCTAGGGGGTGAAAGCATCAGGAGACCATCCAGAGAAGTCACTAGGCAACCAAGGTCAGAAAGGACCTGGTTGTCCTTCAGCTCAGAGGCAATGACTCATTCCTTTGGATGAAGGATGCTCTAATGAATTTATTCTGTCTCAATCCTTTTTCCTGCTTTCTAAGACCATTAAAAATATTTTAAAGAGAAGAGTGAAATAACAGGAGGGAAAATGATAACTCATACAAAAAACAAACCGAAAACAAAACAAAACAAAAAACTGAATTAACTTATACAAGAATGAAAAACAGCCACTCATGCTATTTAGCAAAAGTCAAGTTGTTGCTTCTCTTTCCCATCATTCAGCCAAAGCATAACACTTAAACCAGGCAAAAGACAGAATTGCTTCATCTCGCTTTTTGGTACATTTAGAGGTCCTTAGACTTTCTCAAGCTTTTAGTAAAGGCCTGTCAGGTTTAAGTGTGTATCAAAGACCTCAGGTAAAGCAATAAAACTGAATACAGAATTTATGCATCAACTAATGATGGAGAATTTTAGAGGACGCTAAGGCATTTCCAAAATATCTGACTTTCTACTTTGCCTTCACTTAGACTGTGATGTTCTGTTCATCTCAGCTCAACATTTTTCCACTCTGAATGACTGCTCAACCCAAGAATCCCTCTGATGTTTGTCAAAATATTCCCAATGACATTATTTACCACTTTTCACAATCTTCCACTGAATGCATGCAAACTTTCACTTTTTGTTCCTTTTTCATTATTATCTAATAATTAATTTGAATAGATGTTAGTATTCCATTTTTATAATTTTAGCATCATTTATATATTGTATAGATTTTTTACTTAGTTATATTATGAATACATGCCTTTGTCTTCCATGTGTAACTACAATTTTTTTCCATAGTCTTTAAACATTTTTTTAATTTTTCCATTAAAGTTGATATATAATATTATATTAGTTTCAGGTGTACAACATAATGATCAGTCATTTATAAAGCTTACAAGGTGATCAATCCAATAAATCTAGTACCCATCTGACACCGCACAGTTATTAAAATGTTATTGACTATACTTGTATTTCTAAGCTAAACTTTACATTCCATAATTATTCTGTAACTACCAATTTGTACTTCTCAATTTCTTCCACTTTTTTACCCTAGGATCTCAACCCACATCCAATAAGACAACCATCAAAATGTTCTCTGTGTCAATGAGTTTGTCTCTGTTTTGTTTGTTCACCTATTTTGTTCTTTAGCTTCCACATATAAGTAAAATCATATGGCATTTGTATTTCTCTGATTTAAGCCACTCATGACGATACTCTCTAGGTCCACCCCTGTTGTTGCAAATTGTTGTTGCAAATGGCAAGATTTTATTTCTTTTTGTGGCCGAGAAATATTCCACTGTGTTTATGTACCATCTTTTCTGTATCTATTCATGGACATCCAAGGTTGCATCCATACCTTGGCTATTGTAAAAAATGCTGCAATGAACATATGGATGCACATTCCTTTGAAGTAATGTTTTGGGTTTCTTTAAATATCTGGAAGTAGAATTAATGGGTCACTTTTTGTTTCTTCTTATAGACCGTGTTTTAAACTCTATTTATTCTGATACCAGTGTTGCTACCTAACAGTTTTTTTTTCATTTCCATTTTCATGAAATACTTTTTTCCATCCCTTTACTTTCAGTCTGTATGTGTCTTTCATTCTGAAGTGAGTCTTTTATAGGCAGCATATGTAAGGGTCTTCCCATTTTGGCTGTCTTCCTGTGATTGTTTCTGTGTTAGGTAGGACTCCTATGGCTCCTGGCCTTAGTAGAGTGGCCCTGTATAGTAGGTGTCCCATGGGGCCCATTGGCACAGTCTCCCTGGTCACCTGAGTTGGGTACTCCAGGTATGGCCCTTGTATGGGTTGAGTGTGACCTCATCTTATAACTGAGCCTTGATTTCTGTTTGCATGTCAATAGGAGGGACTGACCCTCAAGTGACTGGTTGTGAGGATTGGCTGTGACTACAGTGGAGGAGCTGATATGCAGGGGTTGACCCTATAGAACAGGATTTGTTTTAGCAGGGCTCTGGTGCCTTGTCCATCTGTCCTCTGAGATTATAGCCATTAGAGACAGCTAGGTGGCACTCTGGCATGGTCCAAAGCCAGCCACTGGAATTTTTAGTCCTAGAGCCTTCCAAAAGTAACTCTACCACAGGCCAACTTCAATTGAAGCCTGTGCCCTGCCCAGGGCCACCTGGAATAAGTCACAAAGCCATCAATAGGTGGCAAATCTCTACACTGGGCCTAGAAGTGCCTAGAAAAGGCCATGTCTCAAATCAAGGCCAGTTGTACCCAATGATGGGTTTGGTGCTACTCAGCAAAAGGTATGAGGCTTGCCAAGGCCAGATTTTGCAGGTTTGCAGTTTGTGAATCTTTAAGAAATTTTAAGATAGTCTGTAGCATGAACCAAGACAGGTCATTTGTATAGAAAAGCCATTGGAAGTGGCTTGGGTGGGCCTGTAAATTAATCACTAGCGTGAATTGAATGATGTTAGCCAGGTTGATAAAGACTTAGATATGCAGTTTGTCTACTTCTGCAAGCTGGGTGGGGGAAAACTAAACAAAGGAACAATTGCTTCTGCCACCATTTCTGTCTGGGAAAAAGATGTCCCTCCAGCCCTTGCCCTGAAGCCACACAATTCAAATCCTCCCCATATGTCCTTGGTGCCTTTCAAATTGCTGCCTCAGTACTGGAGCTCAGAACAAGTGAGTCTGTCAGTGAGTAATTTTGTGTGCAGGTCCTTTAAGAGGAATGCCTGTAATTTCTGTCTTACTCAGATACAGTATTCGCTAAATTTTCAGAGCAGAAGTTGTGGGGACTTCTATTCTCAGGACTGGAACCCTGGGCTGGGAAGCCTGGTGTGGAGCTGGGACCCCTCGTTCTTCAAGGCAGATATATTCCTCCCAATTTTTAACTGCCACATAAGGGTTTTGAACAAGCCTGTTCCACATTTCTACCCTCTTACCAGCCTCAAAGTAGTTTCGTCTGTAGGACCTTAGTTGTACACTTCTGTTCAGCAAGACTTCAGGTGATTCTCAATGATGGCTGTTCAATAGTTTAGTTGTAATTTTGATGTGGTTGTAAAAGGATTTAAGCAGAGCACTTACCTTACTTGATAGGAAATCCCTGAAACCATTATACAATCTCTCTACATAGGGATAGTATCTCATTGTGAAATGTGCTAAGAGTTTGAGGTAGTGTTACACAGACCTACATATTAATTTTGAACATGAATGTTAAAAATTATAAAAGCAAAACTTGAAAAAATTTCCAAGTGTAAAATTAAAATGTTTCAGATTAATAGCAATAAATCAAATCTTATGTATAAAAAAATTTTATTTCACTAAATTCTCTAAAATTATGATGATTTTTTTAACAATTAGGTCTAATTAGGGAAACAAACAAAACAGAAAAGCCAAAAATTCCATATCAATATATTTTAATTTATCCATTTTCTTATTACTATACAAAGACTATATTTAAACTACCACCAAGAAATTTATAATGAGAGTTCAAAACGTAAAAGGAAAAATAAAAATTAAGACCAGGGGATGCTGGTGTAGCTCAATGGTTAAATACTTGCCTTGCAATTGCAATGTCCAGGGTTTGAGTACCTGCCCCGGCCTATGCAAATTCTGTATGCTGAACTACAGCGCAATTGGTAACCACTGGGATGGCTTAGTGGTGAAGGTTCTTACCTCCCAAGAGGGAGGCCTCTGGTTCAGTTCCTGCCCCAAGCATCCCTACATCCACCTGTGTAGAATGAAACAATGTCCTAACTAATGATCTACAACTACGGAGAACTAAGACCATAACATTTTGCCAACAGAATGCTAAAAATATTATGATATAGGTAAATGTGAAAATTTATTGTAAGATTCTATTATCTCATAGAAGGAATGTAAAATTTAAAAAACATTAATAGAGTATGCTTTATTAAAAAAAAACATTAATAGGGTTTACCGTATTTTCCGGCGTATAAGATGACCAGGCGTATAAGACGACCCCTTAATTTTACAGTTAAAACATAGGTTTAGGCCTATATTCGCTTAAAATTAGGGGGTCGTCTTATACGCCCGGTCGTCTTATACGCCGGAAAATACAGTAGTTCAGTTGGAATTCAGTAAGTTCTCCTGCAAAGTTATTCCTTAGCATTATTAACAAAGAAAACCCCCAAAGCCTGTCCTCTCATGGTAGCATGTGTTCATTATAAAAGAGAAAGCTGTGATAAGAGATAAAATAGAACTAGCATTTACCAAATGATGCTAATCCATCTTCCCCGAAATTCATTCCCATGAATTTCAGGAACTAGAGTCACAACCAGGAAATCAACAATAGCAACAAAAATAAACAGCCATATAAATGATAAGCTCTGACTTCTGCTTAATTCAAATTTGAAAGAGAAGGGAAAACATGAAAACAAAGCCAGTATTAAACATAAAAATACATAAATTCTTGTGCCTTGACTGATAAGTATAATAATCAAAACTTAAATTACTGGTTAACCTCCTGGAATATTCATCAGCAACTTACATAATGATTTAAAGGAACCCATTTTCCTGTAAAATCACTTATAGTTGGTTCCTTTATCCACTTTCAATAGCTTTTCATCTAATGAAACCAAGAAACTTGAATTCATCCTTGATGATTTTCTATCTTTTAGTGTTTCATTTAACTCACCAGCAATTTTATCTGCTCTCCTTTCAAATATGCCAGGGCTACTTATCATCATCCTTGTGCTATCACTTGTCTAAGCTTCCATCATCTTTTGTGTATTACTGAAAAAAGCTTCCCATTTCCACCTTGTTTCTCCGTTAGTCTAGTCTCAACCTTGCAGCATTTTAACAGCTAAGAAGATTGTCATTACTTTGTTCAAAACCATGAAAGAGATGAAATAGTTTTCCATTTCACTAAGTATAAGAAGCCAGTTTCCATAAAGGGCCACAGATTAGACTCTCACCTCTCAGAGACTATTTTCTACTTTTCTACCTCTCTTCAGGCTAGCAACTAGCCTCATTTTTCATATAACTCATGTCCCATCTTGAACAGAGATGGAAAGCAATGGCCCAGGACGTTCTCTCATCTCAGAATACTATTTTCTCACACCCACAAGGTGAACTCCTTCACAACCTCCAAACGCTTACTCAGATATCATCTTCCCAGTGAAGCTTACTCTATCAAAAATTGCAGTTTTCCCAGACATTGTACAACCGCTTACTCGGCTCCATTTTTCCCTTCTGCATTTATCATCTTTTAAAGTACTCTACACTTTTCTCATTTATTGTGATTATTCTTGCCCCACTAGAATATAAACTCCATGTTAGTAGAATGTTTTGGTCTGTTTTGACTCACACAGATATATTCCCCAAAGAATTATTTGACAGTAAATGTTTGTTGAAAGAAAAAAACAAAAACAATGAATGAAATAATTTCTTCTATTTAACTTACCTACTAACAGCATTTTTAGTTTCATACTTTCCTTTTATTTTCTGACATTCAGGGAGAAAAGATATTAATACTGTTAATTAAAATAATGTGTGCTACCTGCTGATCATTTCAAGATAGGAATTAGAATTAAGGCCAGCTCTGACAGAGAGGTAAATACCATCATAATAATGGTATGAATTATATATAATCAAAGGAAGCAGGAAGTTTTTGAGGCAATCATAAGGAAAAAAAAAAAAATCCAGCAAAAGAAAGGGCTTTAAAGATGTATTCCCCAGATAATTTACAATCAAAATCAGCACTACAGAAATGCATATTGAAGGAGAGCTTCCTTGGCCAGGTGTGAATTCTCTCATTAGCATCTAGATAGGCTGGGTTTTATTGTTTGTTTGGTTTTGTTTTTAAGTAAAATGATTAGGATAGGCCTTACTACAAGGGGCAAACTATCAGAAATGGCTCTCCAAAACACTCATTAATATTGATTCACATTGCCTCCTACTATCACAATTTCTGGTCTTTATTCTTTAAGTGAAAAGTTCCCACAAAACTACCGATATTTATCCTTTGACTTTACTCGAAATTCTCATAAGATATACTGTTGACCAAATATGAATCAAAGCAAAGTTCAAC
>PVKE010030814.1:0-19402 GCA_004027555.1 Craseonycteris thonglongyai
ACTTGCACATGCTGAGTGTGGTGAGGAGACCACAAACTCAGAATTTCAAACACAACTCTGTCACATAAAAAAAATAAATGTCAGAAAATGGGAACAGAAGTGTGTACCCACTAGAGCAGGATTGTCCAACCTGTGACCCAGGACAGCTTTGAATGTGGCCCAACACAACTTCCTAAAACATTATAAAAATTTTTTTGACCTTTTTTTTTTAGCTCAGTGGCTGTCAGTAGTGTTAGTGTATTTCATGTGTGGCCCAAGACAATTCTTCTAATGTGGCCCAGGGAAGCCAAAAGGTTGGACACTGCTGTACTAGAAGCTGAGGAACACTTCAACCCAATTCCTTAACACATTAACATTACAAAAATTCCCTCTCCGATTGTTTTGATGTCAACGGAGCTGAAGAGCGACTTTGTGATACTTGGGTTGGGGGAGGAATCCTAATGTTACCGGACAGGAGAGAAAATACTAGTTACAAGTTGGCAGATATCAAGAAGAGATTTCCATCATTGTCCACAAAGATACTGAACTTCTATAAAAGCTCAGAGTTTTTGTCCAAGGATAGCATACATCATAGATCTCTGTGGTAGTTGAGAATTTAGCCAGCTCTCCGAGCTGTGAAGACTAACTTCTTCAAGCAGTATAGAAAGATGCCTGATAAATCCTCCTCAGATGTTAACTGTAGCATGTTCAGTAGTGAAAAGCATAGCATAAAATCAAAATCTGGGTATGTGAAGAGACCTTAAAGATTAATCTAATTTTGTGATCATTTTACAGATTAAAAAAAACTGAATCCCAGAGACATTTAGTAATTAGATTGAACTTCACAGCTGATAAAAGACAGAGGCTAAAGGACTTAAGTCCTTCCATCCATTAAGAAAATAATAGATTAATGACATTCTGTGTTTCCACTGGAGGATAATTGTATTAAAATTTAATGTCCTCGGATGTGGAGTAGTGCTGCTCTAGAAAAGCCATGGCAGATGGAAGTCTGAGATTTGATTCTAACAGTGGCTCTGCCATTAACTCAGGCAAAGCAAATAGAATCAGAGGCTCTTCTAGTTGTGAGATGTTCTTCTCACGTGATATGAAAAAAAAACGTAATCGCCAAAGTTAAGGTCCAGAAAGGACGCTCGAATCAGATCCAATGGTTTTAAATATTAAATTCAATATTAATTAAAAGAGATTTTGATCTGATTACTTCATATCTGAATGTATGTTCTATCTGGACACATGACGAAAGATATTTTTAAATTATAGAAGTTGCTTTTTTTTTTTTCCATTTGGAAACTATTAGGAATTTTAATTTGCTGCATACAAGTCTTCAACTACTTAATGTCTGTTCAAAAGAACCCATGCTGAGTTTCTCTGTCAAGGATTTCTAATCGGAGAAGCCTTCTATATGCTCAGCATAAATTGGTGATGAGAGCAATGTGAAAGGGCATCACAGTTTGTTGCAACACTTGACATTTAATATGACTGCATAAGGCCCCTTGGGAGAAGGGAGAAGTTAGACTCAAGAATACTTTATAATGTCCTACCCAATTGTAATTATTTTATTTTTTAAAACTATTCAGCTCGCCCTGTTTAGGAATCCCTTTCTCTTTGTTCTTGTTCATGTCAATTTGAGTCTTTTTCCCCCACAGACTTGTGCATCCTCTTGTTAAACTGACATGCTACGCATCCTTTGGATAGCAATACTCACTAGAAATCCTTCAATATTACTAATATTATGTTTGCTTCTTTCACCTTTATTATTTTTCCTTGTGCATACGATTTACTTTGAGCCATGTAATATACTTTAGAACATGTGTTCATATTATCTTTTAAAGATACTACTCTTAACTCATGGGACCCTGTAGAGCAGGGGTGGGCAAACTGCGGCCCGCTACAGGTTTTTTTGCGGCCCGCCAAGACATCAGATTTTTATGATACAATTTATATCTTTTCTAAAATGCAAAGTTAACTAATACCGGTAAATGCAATCATTTTAAAAGGTGTGGCCCTCCCCTAACCTTCGTTCCACAAAGCGCCCGGAGCCAAAATAATTGCCCACCCCTGCTATAGAGTGTAAGAAGAGCAAGCTTTCCTGGAAAAACTTTCCTAAAATATTAGGGGTGATTATTTGAATTACAAAAAAATTTCTTTGGAAGCTATCACCTTGGTGCATTTAAGTGCTTATTTACTGATCTCTCAGAACTCTTGGAAGGGAAATGGCTTAAGTAGCTACTGACAAACGAAGGTCAAGCATAAGAGATTAGGCAGGTTGGACAATACAGGATAATCAGTGAAAAACTGCTATTACATTGCACTTAGCACTCATCTCATCATTTATGCAAAACAAAATATTCTTTGTAAGAAAGCACAGTCCAGTTCACCTCAAATAATGAAAGGAATACTAGCTTTAGGTATAAAAGAATCCTTCTCTTTCTGATTCACTAAACATCATCCAGAAAGTATAGTTTGTTGGCAAGAATCAGAAAAGAGCCATTAAAAAATCCTAGGACACTGCAGGATAATTTACACATTAAACGTACAATTCCCTTCAACACCGTTAATGATCCAACCTATCTTAAATTTTATTGAGAACATTATAAAATATTATTCAATAAGATGAATAGTAATTATGACAACTTTTAATGTTTATCTGTGCCTTAACGGATTAAGGACTTCTTATAAACAGTGAGTTTTGTTTTATCCCATACAGTTGCTGCTTTTTGCAAGGGAAAGATTGATCAGCTACACTTGGGCTAGTTCAAATTCATATTTCTGTTTTAATAACTGGATCCTCTGGAGACTCGATGGCGATTGTGGGTCTTTCAATTGGTCTAAGCAACCTCTTACACTGATATAGGCTACACGAACAGCATAAGGAGAGAAATTTCCAGCCAGCACCATCTCAGCAGGAGTCATTTGAGTCATGTTTAGCACAAACCACTGAAATACAGAAAGAACAGCAGGTTTTGTGATTGATACAGAGCTAGAGGATTAAGTGAGAATGTACAGGACCCAGCATCTGAGTTTATCTCAAAAATCAAAAACACCCACTCTCCATTTCCCTGGTTGACCGTTTCCCTGACATAGAAAGCTTGTACAGCAAACTAAAAGGTAGCAAGGATTTGCACACAGGATTTATAACCAAACATCAAACTGGGACAAATTATTCTATTTTTGGTTTTCTTTTGGAAGGACTGCTGAAGTTATCCAGCTATCTAGGAACAATATAGCAGAGCCCTGAGCTTCAGAATTGAGTCAGTCCCAACAACTGTGACTTTTATCAATCAATTATTCAAAAATACTGGGTTTTATCATAAAAGTAAGGTCTGTATAATTCTTAGAATTCTGAAGGTCATTGGGTTTTAGGTGACACTAGAGGCCCTTTGGGAACAGAACCAAAAACTAGAGTTTTTACCTGAGTCACCAAGATGGACTTGAGAAAAAAGGATGAAATATACACAGAGAAAATAAGAACACTAACAGACACATATGGTAGGAAGATTTGGATAGTTAAACCTATTTTAGCAGCTGCTGTGAGCACATCACATTTAGGCAAGCGTTGTCTACTCATAATAAGGCTGCACACCAAATTACCCCAAAATAATAGCTTAGAACAATAGACATTTATTTAGTCACAAGTCTGTGAGTCATCAATAAAGGCTGACAATTTTGTCTTGGCAATTCTAGCCTTAGTTGGGCTCACTCACATATCTGGCCATCAGATGCAAGTCACCTGACCTTGAAGAGTCTCGCTTGGAACTGGAACAATTTCTGAACTGGCAAGCTAGTGACTCTTCTCCAGCAAGCTAGGTGTTCTCAACACAAAGGCAGAAGAGAGAGAGAGAACAAGAACACCCAAGTGTTTTTTTAAAACCTCTACTTGAATCATTTATGCTAATAGCCCATTATCCAAAGCAAGTCCTATGACCAAACTCAGAATCAAACCAGCAAAATAGACTCTGCCTCTTTTGTAAGAGAAAATGCAAAGCTATAAGGCAAAGGGTGCTGTGTCAGTTATCTATTGCTCCATTAAACACACACATACACACACACCAAAATTCAGTAACATAAAACATTTGTCATTTAATTTGCTCACTATCCTGGGTGATTTTTTTGCAAATCTTTTCTGGGCTTCACTAACAATTAAGTTCAAGCTGGGTAATCTAAGATGCTCTTACATGTTACTCTGACAGTTGATGTTCGCTGTCATTAATAAGCTAACCCAAGATTCCCGATTCTGGTTGGTTTATAAACACAAGAGAGAGCAAGCCCCAGTTGACAAGTGTTTTGTGTCTTCATTGCTAATGTCCCATTAACCAAAGAAAATCACAGAGCCAAGTCCAAACTCAGTGCTGAAGATCACACAAGGAACATGGAAAGAGGGAGCTTTGATTATTGGGGATTATTAACGGAACAAACCACTATAGGTGTGAATACAGGGAGAAAATCAAAATAATGGCACCATCAATGTAATCAATCTGCCACAGGAGGGATGTTGAAAGAAAAGATTAAAGAGACTTTTGTAGACTATAACTACATTTCCCTTTGCATATTCAAGAATAGTATTTTTAAAAGCTCTCTTAAAGGAGCTATAGTGAATGTTGTTGCATCATATACTTTACTTTCTGCTCATTGTTTATATTTTCATTATATGCCCTAAAGCAAATACTATTGCACGGTACTTGGTCCCTACTAAATAAAATGCATGGACTCAAGAATTCGGGAAGCAGTAAGAAGCAGTAGGAGTGATTCTGCTTACCACACTTCTAGAGACCCACCTGCAGAATTTGTTCCCCACCCATACACATCTGGACTCTGCCAGAGGTTCTGGTTCCAATGCAGTCAATGCTTCCACCAGGTAGCACAGTAAGTTTGGGCTATACTACCCAAAGCCAAAGCCAAGGAAAGGATTCACTGCACTGACAAGGGTAAATGAGAAGGGGCATCAGGAGAAAGTAGCTGCTCTTCCACCTGAAGGCAAAAAGAGCACAATCAGCACTTGACTGTCTCTTGGTACTCCCCTGCCAAATGCTGAAAGTAAATGGACAAAAGCAGCAGCTACATTCCTTTAAAAAAAAAAACCATGATGACAAGGGACTCAGACTTCTCAGGGATAAGGGCCTAGGCTAACTCTAAGTAAGCCACCAGACTGGCTGTGGACCTACACAGCATATGGGTAAAGAGTAGAGGATGTAGTGATACCCTCCTCGTGACTAAGGCACTTGCTATTCCCCAGCTGCCAAGAGTATTGGCTGCTGATACCTCAAAGCTGTATTTCTCTCAGAAAACTATCCTCAGTCAAGGGGAGTCAGCTAATCCAGGTGAGTGCCCCTTCCCCAGAGGCTGCCCACATCCAAGGCCTGTTCAGTGCCGAGATAGAAAGGCCCAACCCCTGCTTCAGTTTGGAACAACTCAGAGTGGCCATCCCAGCTCCAGAACTCCCTGTGGGATCACCCAATGCCTTTACTGCAGCTGCATCACAAGTCAGCTTTTCCCCCGGCCTCTCCCTGCCTCCCTACTTCCTTTCAGGTATTGTCCTGGGTGACAGAACACGTCTTGGTAAACTTCCTGCTTAGAAATCTGTCTGAGTCTTTTTCCAGGAACTGAGAGTAAGACACTCCAACTTCTATCAAAATGAATGCAGCAGCTTATTTGGGGGAAAAGTACTATAACAAAGGGTAATGAGAGAGAGAGTAATGCTCAAAAAACCCTATAAGCTGGAGAGTATTATTATCTGTATTTTATGGATAATAATAGATCTATATTTTATAGATGAGGACATAGGAGCTTAAGTAAAGAGCACTTATCATGACTAAGTCTGTCTGACTCAAGAAGTTGTATTTTAACCCTACATTATTCATAAATAGCCCTTGTATGGAGCTTTACTAAGCTGGAAAAAATAAATAAATAAATAAATAATTCTGCTGTCCCCTTCCATATGCTCTTCGTGTGCTGAGTCTACTCTTCTAGGCAGGACAAGACACTGTCTTATAACAGCAGCTACTTCAGTACAGTCTCTAATACTTAGGTTACAAGTTATAGATAAGGCTCTACGAAGGCTTGGTAATAAAAGTAGCTAAGTATAATGGCATATAAGCAGCATCCTAAATTTTAGGAAATGTCTTTGTATGTGTACATCCATCACATACCTGAGGAACCGGTGGACCAAAATGGCCTGGTAGAGATTTTGCTTCCAAATGATGAGCTCTCTAATGCATTATATGGAAGATTGTCCTCTGTATACAATTTAAGTTATTATAATCTGTCAGAAAAGGAAGGCCAGAGGGAAAGAGGGTGGGAGGGAAGGAAGAAAATAAACTGAAGTGTTAATATTAGTTTTGTCTGTAGATAGAACTAAGGGACTTTTATTTATCTTTTCTGAATTTTCTACAATTAACATAGCAATACAATAAGAATAAAATGTAAGGTTTTCTGATTTAAGATGCCCTTCAAAGGATGGAGGAAATACTGCTGGGAATACATAGCTAGAGAAACAAGGCTGGAAGTCCCAGGGTACCCTTAAATGGGCTATTTGGATGTCATTCTGAAACAGGCTATTCCCAGATAAATAAATTATGAACAAGTGATCCTCATCATGTTCCATTCAGTTCAGTCTGCTTTGCTTTTGGAAATGGTAGGCCAAAATTTGCAGAACTTTATACATTCATGAGCATAGATTGAAAGTCATCAAGCTGATAAACACTCCCCTTCGTATCGAAAATAGTAAATGTGCCCAAAATTTTGCAAAATGTTAAAAATTATTAATAACCAAGTTAATGCTGCTATTCTCTTAAAAGACATGATTGAAAAGTCAATTTGTAGGAAGGTCTTTATAAAGACTTAATAAAGAAAAAAAACGGTTGCAATGAATTACCATTTTCATTATTATGCCTCTATAAAGTTTATTTTACCAAACTGCATGCTCATACAGTATATTTATCTGTGCAATTTTTGCCCTGCCTATCACTGGAATAACCTTATCAAATGAACTTGACTATTTAATTGCTTTATCGTAGGATCAGTTCACAACCACAGGAAAACAGCCTCAGTAAAGAAATGGAGAAAAAGAACACTTTGTTTTATTTTCATATCATCTACAACTGGTCCTTTCACAATGTACCCCAGAGCACAGTTTTCCATACAATTCAGAAAAAGAATATTGATAACAAGCTTCAGCTTGTCAAATAAAATATTATAGAATTCACTTGTCTGGAGCTATTCTATTAAAATGTTCTACACTGAAATGCCCTCATTTCTGAAGGGCAAATGAACCCAGCAGGTGACTGAGTAATTATGACATTTGCTTCAGAGACCACTTTTAAAACCAGAATCGTTTAATACTTGCTGATTGCCATCCCTAGCATTCTCTTGTTTCCAATACACTCTTCCTCTTCTTCACTAACTGAACCCCACTCTGCATCCAGAAAGCCCACTTAAAGGGAATTTGCAGCTACATTTCAATCTCCTAGTGGCAAGAACACTTTCTATAATGTTAATTCTAAAGAAATATTTAGAATCCCCTATTTTCCTATTCAGGGTGTAAATTTAAAGAAATGGTTTGAAGAAAAGGATTCTTAATAATAGAATGAAGTGAAAGGGTCAATGAGAGATTCTATTTCATCTAAAATATGCCCCATACATATGTCCTGAGGAAAGGCTATAGCAAAAAAAAAAAAGCAATTACTCTCCTATTCGGAACAGTTAACAAAACAAAACAAAAGAACAACTATGAAACAGTTCACAAACAAGTCAGTTCTCCCAGCATAGTCTTCTTTTTATTAATACTCTGGGATATTCCGGGCATTCTGGTTATACTGTTTTTTATTATAAAAAAAAAAATCCTGGATATTAATCATTGATAAGCTGAATGCAAAAGATAAAAACAATAATGTATTACACTATAAAGTCTTCTACAGTTTTCAAATACTGTGTATATACTCTGAATTTAATCTGAGTAAAGTATAATAGCACTTAAACCTTGTATCTCTTGTCAGAGAACAGCAGCTCTCTAACAAGAGATGGAAGTGCTTATCCCAAGTTCTAATTTCTTGGAGAATGTAAGTGTTAGCCCATCTTTAAAAAGACATTTTTACTAGAGATTCAGGCACCTACAATAATGCTACAAGGTTGTCTCTTCCTCCACTGCATCCTCAAGTGCTTTATCACTTGTCATTTTGAAGATGATCATTAATCAGAGCACTTTGCACTCAAGCCAACTTGTAACGTATGGATTTTTTACAAACATAACAAGCACCATCAATAAAATGCAGCTGTTGCAAAGTGAAGTAAGGCTCTTCATCATAATACGAGTAGCAACCTAAAACAGGAAGATAAAGGTGACTACTGATACCCAGTTGAACAGGCTGGCATCATTTCTGTCTTCCCTAAACTCAATATGATATCTAAAGTGTAAGTATCAGGTGTAGAGGAAATAACCACTCAAGGGCTATTATTGAAAAACACAGAGCTAGTGTCAAAAATAAAGTAGGTGGACAGAAGTTAGCATGATGATTATACTGAAAAGCTAGCTATTCATAACAAACAATCCTAATTGGTGCTCTTTGGGTTGTTAATTACAGAAACCAACTATTGTAAGAGATAAGAATCCCAACTGCTCATCTCACCTCCCACCAACCTGGAAGCTGGATTTAGTACTTTGAAGCATCCCAGGTATCCCAAGACTTAATTAGAAACTTCTATTTCCCTATTCAAGATGTAAATTTTAAGAAGTGTTTTGAAGAAAAGAATTCCTAATAATAGAATAAAATAAAAGATTCCATTTCAATGAGAGATTTAGTTCATCTAAAATATGCCCCATAGGCATAGGGGTACCTTTGAGGAAAGGCTAAAGCAGTAGAACCAATTACTCTTCTATTCTGAACTGTTAGAAAAACAAAGCCAAACAAAATAACAGTAAAAGAGCTCACAAACAAATCAATTTTCCAAGCATAGTCTTCATTATTAATACTTCTGGGATATTCCTGAAATTCTGAATATACTGTCTTTGATTATTAAAGAAAGTCCTGGGTGTTATTAGTTTATAACCTGAATACAAAAGATAAAAACAACAGTATTTCAATGCACTGCTTACATACAATAGTCATGTGATGTAAAGTATATCATAAGGAATACAGTCAATAATATTGGTGTCAGATAGGTACTCAAGTGATCACTTCATAAATGTCTAATCACTATGTTGTACACCTGAAACTAATATAATATTGAAAGCCACCTGTAATTGAAAATAAAAAATAAAAATTTAAAGATATGCCATTGAAGATTTCCTGGGAAGAAAGCACAGAGGGTTTGCATTCCACACAGTATGACCAAAGTTTCCCCAAATGTTTTATCTCAGCACAGCAATCTCTCTCCTCAAGTCCTGGTCATCCAGCTTTTCCAGTTAAGCTCTAATACTGAGAACTAAGCCCTTTTTCTCATTGCAGAGTGACTGAGGTCTCTAACCCTCAGCCTCAGAGTAATTGAGATCTCTAACTCCCTAATTTCCCATGAGATGGAGGTGTTCACCTACTTGGAAGGTAGGAAAACGTGGTAAATAACAAATATTTTCTCTTTTCATAGTTTTAAAGGATATGCAATTGTCTCAAGAGCAGGAATCCTAAGTCAACCTTTAAAAGGGACTGGATCCAAAAGTAGAAGCACCACCAGGTACATTAGGCATCCTCAATTACTCTGAGGCTGAGGGTTAGAGACCTCAGTCACTCAGAGTAATTGAGGATGCCTAATGTACCTGGTGGTGCTTCTACTTTTGGATCCAGTCCCTTTTAAAGGTTGACTTAGGATTCCTGCTCTTGAGACAATTGCATATCCTTTAAAACTATGAAAAGAGAAAATATTTGTTATTTACCACGTTTTCCTACCTTCCAAGTAGGTGAACACCTCCATCTCATGGGAAATTAGGGAGTTAGAGATCTCAATTACTCTGAGGCTGAGGGTTAGAGACCTCAGTCACTCTGCAATGAGAAAAAGGGCTTAGTTCTCAGTATTAGAGCTTAACTGGAAAAGCTGGATGACCAGGACTTGAGGAGAGAGATTGCTGTGCTGAGATAAAACATTTGGGGAAACTTTGGTCATACTGTGTGGAATGCAAACCCTCTGTGCTTTCTTCCCAGGAAATCTTCAATGGCATATCTTTAAATTTTTATTTTTTATTTTCAATTACAGGTGGCTTTCAATATTATATTAGTTTCAGGTGTACAACATAGTGATTAGACATTTATGAAGTGATCACTTGAGTACCTATCTGACACCAATATTATTGACTGTATTCCTTATGATATACTTTACATCACATGACTATTGTATGTAAGCAGTGCATTGAAATACTGTTGTTTTTATCTTTTGTATTCAGGTTATAAACTAATAACACCCAGGACTTTCTTTAATAATCAAAGACAGTATATTCAGAATTTCAGGAATATCCCAGAAGTATTAATAATGAAGACTATGCTTGGAAAATTGATTTGTTTGTGAGCTCTTTTACTGTTATTTTGTTTGGCTTTGTTTTTCTAACAGTTCAGAATAGAAGAGTAATTGGTTCTACTGCTTTAGCCTTTCCTCAAAGGTACCCCTATGCCTATGGGGCATATTTTAGATGAACTAAATCTCTCATTGAAATGGAATCTTTTATTTTATTCTATTATTAGGAATTCTTTTCTTCAAAACACTTCTTAAAATTTACATCTTGAATAGGGAAATAGAAGTTTCTAATTAAGTCTTGGGATACCTGGGATGCTTCAAAGTACTAAATCCAGCTTCCAGGTTGGTGGGAGGTGAGATGAGCAGTTGGGATTCTTATCTCTTACAATAGTTGGTTTCTGTAATTAACAACCCAAAGAGCACCAATTAGGATTGTTTGTTATGAATAGCTAGCTTTTCAGTATAATCATCATGCTAACTTCTGTCCACCTACTTTATTTTTGACACTAGCTCTGTGTTTTTCAATAATAGCCCTTGAGTGGTTATTTCCTCTACACCTGATACTTACACTTTAGATATCATATTGAGTTTAGGGAAGACAGAAATGATGCCAGCCTGTTCAACTGGGTATCAGTAGTCACCTTTATCTTCCTGTTTTAGGTTGCTACTCGTATTATGATGAAGAGCCTTACTTCACTTTGCAACAGCTGCATTTTATTGATGGTGCTTGTTATGTTTGTAAAAAATCCATACGTTACAAGTTGGCTTGAGTGCAAAGTGCTCTGATTAATGATCATCTTCAAAATGACAAGTGATAAAGCACTTGAGGATGCAGTGGAGGAAGAGACAACCTTGTAGCATTATTGTAGGTGCCTGAATCTCTAGTAAAAATGTCTTTTTAAAGATGGGCTAACACTTACATTCTCCAAGAAATTAGAACTTGGGATAAGCACTTCCATCTCTTGTTAGAGAGCTGCTGTTCTCTGACAAGAGATACAAGGTTTAAGTGCTATTATACTTTACTCAGATTAAATTCAGAGTATATACACAGTATTTGAAAACTGTAGAAGACTTTATAGTGTAATACATTATTGTTTTTATCTTTTGCATTCAGCTTATCAATGATTAATATCCAGGATTTTTTTTTTTATAATAAAAAACAGTATAACCAGAATGCCCGGAATATCCCAGAGTATTAATAAAAAGAAGACTATGCTGGGAGAACTGACTTGTTTGTGAACTGTTTCATAGTTGTTCTTTTGTTTTGTTTTGTTAACTGTTCCGAATAGGAGAGTAATTGCTTTTTTTTTTTTGCTATAGCCTTTCCTCAGGACATATGTATGGGGCATATTTTAGATGAAATAGAATCTCTCATTGACCCTTTCACTTCATTCTATTATTAAGAATCCTTTTCTTCAAACCATTTCTTTAAATTTACACCCTGAATAGGAAAATAGGGGATTCTAAATATTTCTTTAGAATTAACATTATAGAAAGTGTTCTTGCCACTAGGAGATTGAAATGTAGCTGCAAATTCCCTTTAAGTGGGCTTTCTGGATGCAGAGTGGGGTTCAGTTAGTGAAGAAGAGGAAGAGTGTATTGGAAACAAGAGAATGCTAGGGATGGCAATCAGCAAGTATTAAACGATTCTGGTTTTAAAAGTGGTCTCTGAAGCAAATGTCATAATTACTCAGTCACCTGCTGGGTTCATTTGCCCTTCAGAAATGAGGGCATTTCAGTGTAGAACATTTTAATAGAATAGCTCCAGACAAGTGAATTCTATAATATTTTATTTGACAAGCTGAAGCTTGTTATCAATATTCTTTTTCTGAATTGTATGGAAAACTGTGCTCTGGGGTACATTGTGAAAGGACCAGTTGTAGATGATATGAAAATAAAACAAAGTGTTCTTTTTCTCCATTTCTTTACTGAGGCTGTTTTCCTGTGGTTGTGAACTGATCCTACGATAAAGCAATTAAATAGTCAAGTTCATTTGATAAGGTTATTCCAGTGATAGGCAGGGCAAAAATTGCACAGATAAATATACTGTATGAGCATGCAGTTTGGTAAAATAAACTTTATAGAGGCATAATAGTGAAAATGGTAATTCATTGCAACCGTTTTTTTTCTTTATTAAGTCTTTATAAAGACCTTCCTACAAATTGACTTTTCAATCATGTCTTTTAAGAGAATAGCAGCATTAACTTGGTTATTAATAATTTTTAACATTTTGCAAAATTTTGGGCACATTTACTATTTTCGATACGAAGGGGAGTGTTTATCAGCTTGATGACTTTCAATCTATGCTCATGAATGTATAAAGTTCTGCAAATTTTGGCCTACCATTTCCAAAAGCAAAGCAGACTGAACTGAATGGAACATGATGAGGATCACTTGTTCATAATTTATTTATCTGGGAATAGCCTGTTTCAGAATGACATCCAAATAGCCCATTTAAGGGTACCCTGGGACTTCCAGCCTTGTTTCTCTAGCTATGTATTCCCAGCAGTATTTCCTCCATCCTTTGAAGGGCATCTTAAATCAGAAAACCTTACATTTTATTCTTATTGTATTGCTATGTTAATTGTAGAAAATTCAGAAAAGATAAATAAAAGTCCCTTAGTTCTATCTACAGACAAAACTAATATTAACACTTCAGTTTATTTTCTTCCTTCCCTCCCACCCTCTTTCCCTCTGGCCTTCCTTTTCTGACAGATTATAATAACTTAAATTGTATACAGAGGACAATCTTCCATATAATGCATTAGAGAGCTCATCATTTGGAAGCAAAATCTCTACCAGGCCATTTTGGTCCACCGGTTCCTCAGGTATGTGATGGATGTACACATACAAAGACATTTCCTAAAATTTAGGATGCTGCTTATATGCCATTATACTTAGCTACTTTTATTACCAAGCCTTCGTAGAGCCTTATCTATAACTTGTAACCTAAGTATTAGAGACTGTACTGAAGTAGCTGCTGTTATAAGACAGTGTCTTGTCCTGCCTAGAAGAGTAGACTCAGCACACGAAGAGCATATGGAAGGGGACAGCAGAATTATTTATTTATTTATTTATTTTTTCCAGCTTAGTAAAGCTCCATACAAGGGCTATTTATGAATAATGTAGGGTTAAAATACAACTTCTTGAGTCAGACAGACTTAGTCATGATAAGTGCTCTTTACTTAAGCTCCTATGTCCTCATCTATAAAATATAGATCTATTATTATCCATAAAATACAGATAATAATACTCTCCAGCTTATAGGGTTTTTTGAGCATTACTCTCTCTCTCATTACCCTTTGTTATAGTACTTTTCCCCCAAATAAGCTGCTGCATTCATTTTGATAGAAGTTGGAGTGTCTTACTCTCAGTTCCTGGAAAAAGACTCAGACAGATTTCTAAGCAGGAAGTTTACCAAGACGTGTTCTGTCACCCAGGACAATACCTGAAAGGAAGTAGGGAGGCAGGGAGAGGCCGGGGGAAAAGCTGACTTGTGATGCAGCTGCAGTAAAGGCATTGGGTGATCCCACAGGGAGTTCTGGAGCTGGGATGGCCACTCTGAGTTGTTCCAAACTGAAGCAGGGGTTGGGCCTTTCTATCTCGGCACTGAACAGGCCTTGGATGTGGGCAGCCTCTGGGGAAGGGGCACTCACCTGGATTAGCTGACTCCCCTTGACTGAGGATAGTTTTCTGAGAGAAATACAGCTTTGAGGTATCAGCAGCCAATACTCTTGGCAGCTGGGGAATAGCAAGTGCCTTAGTCACGAGGAGGGTATCACTACATCCTCTACTCTTTACCCATATGCTGTGTAGGTCCACAGCCAGTCTGGTGGCTTACTTAGAGTTAGCCTAGGCCCTTATCCCTGAGAAGTCTGAGTCCCTTGTCATCATGGTTTTTTTTTTTAAAGGAATGTAGCTGCTGCTTTTGTCCATTTACTTTCAGCATTTGGCAGGGGAGTACCAAGAGACAGTCAAGTGCTGATTGTGCTCTTTTTGCCTTCAGGTGGAAGAGCAGCTACTTTCTCCTGATGCCCCTTCTCATTTACCCTTGTCAGTGCAGTGAATCCTTTCCTTGGCTTTGGCTTTGGGTAGTATAGCCCAAACTTACTGTGCTACCTGGTGGAAGCATTGACTGCATTGGAACCAGAACCTCTGGCAGAGTCCAGATGTGTATGGGTGGGGAACAAATTCTGCAGGTGGGTCTCTAGAAGTGTGGTAAGCAGAATCACTCCTACTGCTTCTTACTGCTTCCCGAATTCTTGAGTCCATGCATTTTATTTAGTAGGGACCAAGTACCGTGCAATAGTATTTGCTTTAGGGCATATAATGAAAATATAAACAATGAGCAGAAAGTAAAGTATATGATGCAACAACATTCACTATAGCTCCTTTAAGAGAGCTTTTAAAAATACTATTCTTGAATATGCAAAGGGAAATGTAGTTATAGTCTACAAAAGTCTCTTTAATCTTTTCTTTCAACATCCCTCCTGTGGCAGATTGATTACATTGATGGTGCCATTATTTTGATTTTCTCCCTGTATTCACACCTATAGTGGTTTGTTCCGTTAATAATCCCCAATAATCAAAGCTCCCTCTTTCCATGTTCCTTGTGTGATCTTCAGCACTGAGTTTGGACTTGGCTCTGTGATTTTCTTTGGTTAATGGGACATTAGCAATGAAGACACAAAACACTTGTCAACTGGGGCTTGCTCTCTCTTGTGTTTATAAACCAACCAGAATCGGGAATCTTGGGTTAGCTTATTAATGACAGCGAACATCAACTGTCAGAGTAACATGTAAGAGCATCTTAGATTACCCAGCTTGAACTTAATTGTTAGTGAAGCCCAGAAAAGATTTGCAAAAAAATCACCCAGGATAGTGAGCAAATTAAATGACAAATGTTTTATGTTACTGAATTTTGGTGTGTGTGTATGTGTGTGTTTAATGGAGCAATAGATAACTGACACAGCACCCTTTGCCTTATAGCTTTGCATTTTCTCTTACAAAAGAGGCAGAGTCTATTTTGCTGGTTTGATTCTGAGTTTGGTCATAGGACTTGCTTTGGATAATGGGCTATTAGCATAAATGATTCAAGTAGAGGTTTTAAAAAAACACTTGGGTGTTCTTGTTCTCTCTCTCTCTTCTGCCTTTGTGTTGAGAACACCTAGCTTGCTGGAGAAGAGTCACTAGCTTGCCAGTTCAGAAATTGTTCCAGTTCCAAGCGAGACTCTTCAAGGTCAGGTGACTTGCATCTGATGGCCAGATATGTGAGTGAGCCCAACTAAGGCTAGAATTGCCAAGACAAAATTGTCAGCCTTTATTGATGACTCACAGACTTGTGACTAAATAAATGTCTATTGTTCTAAGCTATTATTTTGGGGTAATTTGGTGTGCAGCCTTATTATGAGTAGACAACGCTTGCCTAAATGTGATGTGCTCACAGCAGCTGCTAAAATAGGTTTAACTATCCAAATCTTCCTACCATATGTGTCTGTTAGTGTTCTTATTTTCTCTGTGTATATTTCATCCTTTTTTCTCAAGTCCATCTTGGTGACTCAGGTAAAAACTCTAGTTTTTGGTTCTGTTCCCAAAGGGCCTCTAGTGTCACCTAAAACCCAATGACCTTCAGAATTCTAAGAATTATACAGACCTTACTTTTATGATAAAACCCAGTATTTTTGAATAATTGATTGATAAAAGTCACAGTTGTTGGGACTGACTCAATTCTGAAGCTCAGGGCTCTGCTATATTGTTCCTAGATAGCTGGATAACTTCAGCAGTCCTTCCAAAAGAAAACCAAAAATAGAATAATTTGTCCCAGTTTGATGTTTGGTTATAAATCCTGTGTGCAAATCCTTGCTACCTTTTAGTTTGCTGTACAAGCTTTCTATGTCAGGGAAACGGTCAACCAGGGAAATGGAGAGTGGGTGTTTTTGATTTTTGAGATAAACTCAGATGCTGGGTCCTGTACATTCTCACTTAATCCTCTAGCTCTGTATCAATCACAAAACCTGCTGTTCTTTCTGTATTTCAGTGGTTTGTGCTAAACATGACTCAAATGACTCCTGCTGAGATGGTGCTGGCTGGAAATTTCTCTCCTTATGCTGTTCGTGTAGCCTATATCAGTGTAAGAGGTTGCTTAGACCAATTGAAAGACCCACAATCGCCATCGAGTCTCCAGAGGATCCAGTTATTAAAACAGAAATATGAATTTGAACTAGCCCAAGTGTAGCTGATCAATCTTTCCCTTGCAAAAAGCAGCAACTGTATGGGATAAAACAAAACTCACTGTTTATAAGAAGTCCTTAATCCGTTAAGGCACAGATAAACATTAAAAGTTGTCATAATTACTATTCATCTTATTGAATAATATTTTATAATGTTCTCAATAAAATTTAAGATAGGTTGGATCATTAACGGTGTTGAAGGGAATTGTACGTTTAATGTGTAAATTATCCTGCAGTGTCCTAGGATTTTTTAATGGCTCTTTTCTGATTCTTGCCAACAAACTATACTTTCTGGATGATGTTTAGTGAATCAGAAAGAGAAGGATTCTTTTATACCTAAAGCTAGTATTCCTTTCATTATTTGAGGTGAACTGGACTGTGCTTTCTTACAAAGAATATTTTGTTTTGCATAAATGATGAGATGAGTGCTAAGTGCAATGTAATAGCAGTTTTTCACTGATTATCCTGTATTGTCCAACCTGCCTAATCTCTTATGCTTGACCTTCGTTTGTCAGTAGCTACTTAAGCCATTTCCCTTCCAAGAGTTCTGAGAGATCAGTAAATAAGCACTTAAATGCACCAAGGTGATAGCTTCCAAAGAAATTTTTTTGTAATTCAAATAATCACCCCTAATATTTTAGGAAAGTTTTTCCAGGAAAGCTTGCTCTTCTTACACTCTATAGCAGGGGTGGGCAATTATTTTGGCTCCGGGCGCTTTGTGGAACGAAGGTTAGGGGAGGGCCACACCTTTTAAAATGATTGCATTTACCGGTATTAGTTAACTTTGCATTTTAGAAAAGATATAAATTGTATCATAAAAATCTGATGTCTTGGCGGGCCGCAAAAAAACCTGTAGCGGGCCGCAGTTTGCCCACCCCTGCTCTACAGGGTCCCATGAGTTAAGAGTAGTATCTTTAAAAGATAATATGAACACATGTTCTAAAGTATATTACATGGCTCAAAGTAAATCGTATGCACAAGGAAAAATAATAAAGGTGAAAGAAGCAAACATAATATTAGTAATATTGAAGGATTTCTAGTGAGTATTGCTATCCAAAGGATGCGTAGCATGTCAGTTTAACAAGAGGATGCACAAGTCTGTGGGGGAAAAAGACTCAAATTGACATGAACAAGAACAAAGAGAAAGGGATTCCTAAACAGGGCGAGCTGAATAGTTTTAAAAAATAAAATAATTACAATTGGGTAGGACATTATAAAGTATTCTTGAGTCTAACTTCTCCCTTCTCCCAAGGGGCCTTATGCAGTCATATTAAATGTCAAGTGTTGCAACAAACTGTGATGCCCTTTCACATTGCTCTCATCACCAATTTATGCTGAGCATATAGAAGGCTTCTCCGATTAGAAATCCTTGACAGAGAAACTCAGCATGGGTTCTTTTGAACAGACATTAAGTAGTTGAAGACTTGTATGCAGCAAATTAAAATTCCTAATAGTTTCCAAATGGAAAAAAAAAAAAGCAACTTCTATAATTTAAAAATATCTTTCGTCATGTGTCCAGATAGAACATACATTCAGATATGAAGTAATCAGATCAAAATCTCTTTTAATTAATATTGAATTTAATATTTAAAACCATTGGATCTGATTCGAGCGTCCTTTCTGGACCTTAACTTTGGCGATTACGTTTTTTTTTCATATCACGTGAGAAGAACATCTCACAACTAGAAGAGCCTCTGATTCTATTTGCTTTGCCTGAGTTAATGGCAGAGCCACTGTTAGAATCAAATCTCAGACTTCCATCTGCCATGGCTTTTCTAGAGCAGCACTACTCCACATCCGAGGACATTAAATTTTAATACAATTATCCTCCAGTGGAAACACAGAATGTCATTAATCTATTATTTTCTTAATGGATGGAAGGACTTAAGTCCTTTAGCCTCTGTCTTTTATCAGCTGTGAAGTTCAATCTAATTACTAAATGTCTCTGGGATTCAGTTTTTTTTAATCTGTAAAATGATCACAAAATTAGATTAATCTTTAAGGTCTCTTCACATACCCAGATTTTGATTTTATGCTATGCTTTTCACTACTGAACATGCTACAGTTAACATCTGAGGAGGATTTATCAGGCATCTTTCTATACTGCTTGAAGAAGTTAGTCTTCACAGCTCGGAGAGCTGGCTAAATTCTCAACTACCACAGAGATCTATGATGTATGCTATCCTTGGACAAAAACTCTGAGCTTTTATAGAAGTTCAGTATCTTTGTGGACAATGATGGAAATCTCTTCTTGATATCTGCCAACTTGTAACTAGTATTTTCTCTCCTGTCCGGTAACATTAGGATTCCTCCCCCAACCCAAGTATCACAAAGTCGCTCTTCAGCTCCGTTGACATCAAAACAATCGGAGAGGGAATTTTTGTAATGTTAATGTGTTAAGGAATTGGGTTGAAGTGTTCCTCAGCTTCTAGTACAGCAGTGTCCAACCTTTTGGCTTCCCTGGGCCACATTAGAAGAATTGTCTTGGGCCACACATGAAATACACTAACACTACTGACAGCCACTGAGCTAAAAAAAAAAGGTCAAAAAAATTTTTATAATGTTTTAGGAAGTTGTGTTGGGCCACATTCAAAGCTGTCCTGGGTCACAGGTTGGACAATCCTGCTCTAGTGGGTACACACTTCTGTTCCCATTTTCTGACATTTATTTTTTTTATGTGACAGAGTTGTGTTTGAAATTCTGAGTTTGTGGTCTCCTCACCACACTCAGCATGTGCAAGT
>PVKE010030815.1:0-19393 GCA_004027555.1 Craseonycteris thonglongyai
CACTGTGAACAGTGCTGCGATGAACATGTGGGTACAAACATCTTTAAAGATTAAGGTTTTCAGGTTTTTTGGGTAGATGCCCAGTAGAGGGATGACTGGGTCATATGGTAATTCCATTCGTAATTTTTTGAGGAATCTCCATACAGCCTTCCATAGTGGTTGTACCAGTTTACATTCCCACCAGCAGTGTATGAGGGTTTCGTTTTGTCCACAGCCTCTCCAGCACTTGTTATCCCTTGTCTTGTTGATTATAGCCATTCTAACAGGTGTAAGATGGTATCTCATTGTGGTTTTTATTTGCATCTCCCTAATTGCTAGTGAAGTGGAGCATTTTTTCATGTATCTGTTGGCCACATGTATGTCTTCACGAGAGAAGTGTCTGTTAAGGTCCTCTGCCTATTTTTTAATTGGATTGCTTGTTTTTTTCTTGTTCAGTTGTACAAGTTCTTTGTATATTTTTGATATTAGCCTTTATCAGAGGCATTGTTTGCAAATATTTTCTCCCAGTTGGTTGGTTGCCTCTTTGCTTTGTTGATGGTTTCCTTTGCAGCACAGAAGCTTTTAAACTTGAGAAGGTCCCATTTGTTTATTTGTGCTTTTACTTCCCTTGCCATTGAGGTCAGTCCTCCCTGAATCCCAGGTCCCTAAGTTTAGTGCCAATGTTTTCTTCTATGCAATTTATTGTTTCCTTTCTTATTTGGAGGTCTTTAATCCATTTTGAGTTAATTTTGATATATGGTGAAAGATCGCAGTTCACCTTTTGCCTTTTGCATGGGGTTTTCCAATTTTCCCAGCACCATTTACTGAAGAGGCTTTCTTTTCCCCACTGTATATTTTTCGCTTCTTTATAAAAAATAATCTGTCCTAAATTTGTGGGTTTATTTCTGGGTTTTCAATTCTGTTTCATTGGTCCGTGTGTCTGTTTTTCTGCCAGTACCAAGCTGTTTTGATTACTGAGGCTTTGTAGTACAGATAAAAGTCAGGCAGTGAGATGCCCCCCGCTTTATCCTTTTTTCTTAGGATAGCTTTTGCGATTCGTGGTCTTGTGGTTCCATACAAACTTAATGATTTTTTTTATCTATTTCTTGAAAGAATGACTGTGGGATTTTGATGGGAATGGCATTGAATCTGTATATTGCTTTGGGGAGTATGGCCATTTTAACTATGTTAATTCTTCCAATCCATGAACATGGAATGTCTTTCCATTTCTTTGTATCCTCTGTAATTTCTTTTAAGAGTGTCTTATAGTTTTCAGTGTATAAGTCCTTCACATTCTTTGTTAGATTTATTCCTAGGTATTTCATTTTTTGTTTGCAATGGCAAAGGGAATGGATCTTCTCATCTTTCTTTCTGAAGTTTATTGTTGGCATACAAAAATGCAGTTGATTTGGAGACATTGATTTTGTGTCCTACAACTTTTCTGTATTTGTCTATTATTTGTAATAGATTTCTGATAGAGTTTTACAGTTTTCTATATACAGAATCATGTCATCTGCAAAGAGTGACAGTTTAACTTCTTCTCTCCCAATTCTAATACCTTTTATTCCTTTCTCTTGTCTGATTGCTCTGGCCAGAACTTCTAGAAGTATGTTGAACAGCAGTGGTGACAGGGGCATCCCTGTCTTGTTCCTGATTTTAGGAAAATAGGCTTCAGCTTTTCCTCACTCAGTATAATATTTGCTGAGGGTTTGTCATATATGGCCTTAATTAATTTGAGGTAATTTCCTTTAATTCCCATTTTATTCAGTGTTTTTTATCATAAATGGGTATTCTGTCTTGTCGTAAGCTTTTTCTGCATCGATTGAGATAATCATGTGGTTTTTATCCTTTGTTTGGTTTATGTGCTGGATTACATTGATTGATTGGCATATGTTAAACCATTCTTGTGCCTCTGGGATGAATCCCACTTGGTCATGATGAATAATCTTTTTAGTGCATTGTTGTATTCTGTTAGCTAAAATTTTATTTAAGATTTTTGCATCAGTGTTCATCAGTGAGATTGGCCTATTTTAGTATTGTCTTTCCCAGGTTTTGGTATTAGGGTGATATTAGCTTCATAGAAAGAGTTGGGTAGTACTGCCTCCTCTTGGATTTTCTGGAGTAGTTTGAGGAGGATGGGCATTAGTTCTTCTTTGAATGACTGGTAGAATTCATTGGTAAAGCCATCTGGTCCGGGCCTTTTGCGTTTGGGCAATTTTTGGATAATTGTTTCAAGTTCTGTACTGTTGAATGGTCTATTGAGGTTATCCAAATCCTCTTGGATCAGTTTAGGTAAACGACGCGTTTCTAGAAATTTGTCCATTTTCTCTAGGTTGTCAAATTTGTTGGCATAGAGTCTTTCATAATAATCTCTTATGATTGTTTGTATTTCTGCAGCATCAGTTGTAATCTCTCCCCTATCGTCCCGTATTCTGGAAATATGAGCTTTTTCTCTTTGTCCTTTGGTGAGCCTAGCCAGTGGTTTGTCGATTTTACTGGGTTTTTCAAAGAACCAGCTCTTGGTGGCATTAATTTTATCTATTGTTTTTCTATTCTGAATTTCATTAAGTTCTGCTTTGATTTTTATTAATTCTTTTCTTCTGCTGGCTTTGGGGGACCTCTGTTGTTCTTTTTCTAGCTCTATAAGATGAGATGTGAGGGTGTTTACTTGTAGATTTTCTTGTTTCTTGAGATAGGCCTGTAATGATATAAATTTCCCTCTTAATACTGCTTTTGCTGTGTCACAGAAATTCTGGTACGTCGTGTTTTCATTGTCATTCGTTTCTACAAATTTTTTAATCTCTTGTTTAATTTCATCTTTGACCCAGTCATTTTTTAACAGCATGCTGTTCAATCTCCACGTATATGTGGTTCTCTCTGCACTTGATCTTTTGCAATTAATCTCAAGTTTCAACGCTTTGTGGTCTGAGAATACACTTGGTATGGTTTGGATGCCCTTAAATTTGGTGAGGTTGGATTTAAGTCCCAGGATATGGTCTATCCTTGTAAATGTTCCATGTGCACTAGAATAAAATGTATACATAGCCCTTTGTTATAGAATGGAATGACCTGTAAATGTCAATTATGTCCATTTCCTGCAATGTATCATTTAAAGCTGCAATCTCCTTATTTAATTTTTGCTTGGATGATCTGTCCAATGTTGTCAGGGGGGTGTTTAGATCCCCTACTATAATTGTATTTTTGTCAAATCCTCCTTTTAGATCTGTTAGTAGTTGCTTTATAAATTTTGGTGCTTCCTGATTCGGAGCATATATATTGATGAGTGTCATGTTTTCTTGTTGTATCGTCCCTTTTATCAAGATGTAATGTCCATCTTTATGTCTTATTATTTTTTTTATCCTGATGTCTTTTTCATCAGAAATCAGTATGGCCATTCCAGCTTTTCTCTGACTGTCATTTGCCTTCAATATTGTTTTCCACCCTTTTACCATGAGTCTATGTTTGTCCCTGTGGCTGAGGTGTGTCTCTTGTAGGCAGCATATGGTTGGATTTTGTTTTTTAATCCCGTCTGCTACCCTGTGCCTTTTTATTGGTGAATTCAGTCCATTTACATTCAGGGTGATGATTGATATATGAGGATATCCTGTATCCATTTCTTCTTTCCTTTTTATTTTTGTGTTGTCCCAACTTTTTTCCATTTAATTTGATTTCTTGATTCAGGTGGGATAGCCTCCTTTAGTATTGCTTGGAGTGCCGGTTTTGAGCTGGAGAATTCCCTCAGCTTCTGTATATCTGTGAAGGCCTTAATTCCTCCTTTATATCTAAAGGTTAATTTTGCTGGATAGTTAATCCTTGGCTGGAAATTTCTCTCTTTTAATATTTTGAAAATTGGGGTCCACTCCCTCCTGGCTTGCAGAGTTTCTGCTGAGAAGTCTGGTGACAGCCTGATAGTTTTTCCTTTGAAAATTACATCTTTTTTTTCCCTGGCAGCCTTGAGGATTTTTTCTTTGTCATTGATTTTTGTCATCTTCAGAACAATGTGCCTAGAAGAAGATCTGCTAGGATCTAGGTAGTTAGGGCTTTTGCTTTCCTCTTGGATTTGGGGCTGTAATTCTTTCCACAGGTTAGGGAAATTTTCATCCACTATTTGTTTTAGTAGACTCTGAGAAGATTCCATCTCGCTTCCTTCTGGTACCCCTATTATTCTAATATTGTTCTTTCTGATGGACTCAGAGAGTTCTTGTAGGGCTCTTTCATTTCTCTTGATTTTTCTTTCCCTTTCTTCTTCCCTCTGTGACATTTCCATGTTTGTATCTTCAATTTCACTCATCCTTTCCTCTAGCTGGTCAGCCCTGTTTCCTATGCTGGTCAGTTCTTTTTTCAGCTCTCCCATGGTGCCTTCCATTTCAAGGAGTTCCTTTTGGTTCTGCTCTAGCTTCTCAATTTTGTTGGTAAAATACTCATTTTGCTCAGAAAATTTCTTGTTGAGACCATTTAACTGTGTCTGGGTACTTTGCCAGCATTGAGTGATCTCTCTGAGTGTCTTGATTAATGCAGTCCTGAATTCTGTTTCACTTAGATTTGATTCCACGTGTGCAGGGTCCTTTACTAAAGACTGCCCCTGATCTTCTGGAGGGGCTTTGGATTCTGAGGTGTGCATTGTGTTTGATGTGGTTCTTTTTGCTTTAGGCATGAGCCTGTTTTCCCTCTGGGGGTTTGCCTATCAGATGGGCTTCTCTTTATTTTTTCTTTTGGGCTCAGTTGTGGGAGAAGGTGATTTTTGGAGAGGGTTGGGGGAAGCAGACAGCTTCTGTGTCCTGGAGCACTTCAGGTTGCTGTCTTAGCTGTTAGATAGCAGGATAGTAAAGGTGTGGCCAGGGGCGGGGAGCATGTGAGTAGGAGCTAGGGCGGGCCTGAGACAGAATAGCAGATTGCTCTTTCAGCAGGGGGGCTGGTGGTTCAGTGTGGGCGGGGTGCAGGAGCTCAGGTCTTTCTCTCCTGTACCTGGTTCCCCTCCTTCAATTGTATCTGTAAGACACACCCACAGGGCAGCACTTGGATGGGTTGGGGCTTAGCAGAGGCCCCAGTTGGCCGCGCAGTCCCTTGCGCAGACACTGACACTGCAGCGACCCAGTCGGCAGCCCAGTTGCCTGCGCAGGCTGCAGCGCCCCAGCGGCCCCATGGACGGGCCGCCGAAAGCCCAGTTGCGCACTCGCGAGTGGGCAGCAGTGCCGCAGCGGCTGGGTGGGCAAGACGCCGAAAGCCGGTCTTGCGTGCAGGCAGAGGCGCTGAGGAGGCCTGGTGAGCAGGGCGCCAAAAGCCTGGCAGTGCACTGGCGAGCAGGCAGCGGTGCCGGGGCAGCCTGGTGGGCGGGGTGCCAAAAGCCCGGTGCGTGCACGCAGCGATGTGCAGCAGCCCAGTGAGCAGGGCACCTAAAGCCCAACTGCGCGCTGGCAAGCAAGCAGTGGTGTTGCGGCGGCCCGATGAGTGGGGCTCCAAAAGCCCCATTGTGCGCCGGCAGCAGTGCCTGGGTGGCCTGGTGGGTGGGGCGCCAAAAGCCCGGGAGTGTGCAGCGGCACCACAGCGGCCAGGTGGGTGGGGTGCCGAAATCCCTATGCGCACAGGCCGCAGCTCGGGTGGCAGCCGCTCTAAGCTCCTGGCTCTGTTGAGACCGCCGGATTCACTCTAAGCACATCTAATGCAGCTATGCCCACTCAAGTCCCAGCCCTCATTCCAAGAGCCCTGTCTTCAGAAGGCGCTCCTTCACAGTCAATCTCCTTTACAAATCAGGGGTGCTGAGCTGCTGTGGGCTGGTGCCCTGCTCTCACCTCGCCCACCAGGAAGTGCAGCCGCCCTGCTCCACAGTCCCTGTTTCACTTTAGGCTCTGTGATCTGATTAGGGCACTGTGTGCTGTCCCTTGAGTTCAAATGTTAAATTGTCCACAGTCTTGTGGGGCTTCCAGCTCCCTAGGTCTCGGCTTCCAGCCCGCCCTCTATCCAGCTCCACTTTGACCGTAGTCCCCCAATCCGCCTTTGTTTTTGCCGGCCCCGGGCCACGCTCTGAGTCTCTGGCCCCGAACCGCTGCTTCCCCTTCCCTCTTTCGCTCTCCCCTTTTTTCTCTAACCTTTGGGTGTTGTTCTGCGTTGTGTGGTTCTCTTAATTGAGGTTTCTTCTCAGGGTTTCCCCCCGCTGATTCCCCTCTGTTCACAAGTTCTTTCCCAGGCAGTTATCCTCAGAACCATTTTTATTTCAGAACACTGGGCAAATCGGGCTCAGACATAGATGGATACAATCCAACATAGTGACTGAAGATGAAAATATTACTCATTTAGGATAATTAACACATGTGTTAGAGTTTCTGTTGCCCTTAAAATGGGATACAAGCTAAATTTAACAATTTTTGAAGAACTAAAGAATAATAGAAAGAATCTTAGTTTGAAAGTTGAGAAATATAAATTCATATCAAGTCTCTGGTGTTTAAGTGAGGTAGTAAGTAAGCACACAAATTATGACACCTTCCCATTGTTTCACAGGTCCAAATTCCTCATCATTCTGACTATATCCTAGCTTTCCAGGCTAACTTGTTTCCTGTCTAACTAGTTTACTTTTCTCTTCTCTTCTTCTAGAAAACTCATCTCTTCTGTCTATTTCATACACACACACATCATTTTGAATTGTGTACTCAGTAGTTCATGAACTGTTCTGCCTCTGTGCCTATATGTGGGCTGTTCCCAGGGGCTGTTACTTGATTTTTTTCTCAGGTCAGAAAATAGTGTCCCACTGATTTTGTCTAGGTTACACACAAGTGAAATAAACTAACATAAATGCCTTAATTCAAATAAAAATAGAAGTATATTATAAAGGGACTCTCTAAGGGATACAATCTAAGTTGGCCTCTTGAAAACATAGGCTGAAAATTTGAGACACTGAGGGGGTGTGTGACCAGTAAAGTGGTTCTGGGGTAAGAAAACCTAAACATTAATTTTCTAGAGGCTTGGTGTAAACAAATATGTGAATTAAAAACTCTTGGGGCTAGAGGGGCAAACGTCTATAGTTTTACCTCCTAGAGCTTCAACAGGTTCTCACTGTGAAGACTTGAAACAGATACTCACATGCTTCTGGAGGTATGAAGAAAAATGGCCATTTGAAATATGCTAGAGTATGCTGGGGTTTTTTTTTCAACAATGTTTGTCCCTAAGGGGAAGCATTTTACTCGTACCTAACCTACTGGGTGTTGGCCAGAACTTTACTAACCTGGGAAAAGAAAAAAGGGCAATGCTAGCCCATTCTAGCCTTCCACATAGGGAACATAGCCTGTTCCCTTCATTCTGCTTGACATGAGGTACTCGGAAAGAAATAGAGTCACTTATGAAGGCCAACAGCTGAGTAGCACAGGCTTACTGAAATGGTGGATCCGATCATAGAACTATACAAATTCCCTCTCCCCATACCTTTCCACCTATTTACCAGTTATTGATTTTTTGTTTTGTTTTTTGTTTTTTTTTCTTTTTGACTGAGTACATCATGTTACCTTTCAACAAAAAATTAGAAAGCCTACTTTAAAAAATGTACAAAGTTTTAAGAGACAGGGTAAGCATTAGAATCAGATTCAGGTATGGCAAAGATGTTGGAATTACCAGACCATAATTATTAAAATGATATGACTAATATGCTAAGAATTATAATGTAAAACTCTGGACAAGAAATAAAAACATATAAATACTGTAATCACAGAGACAAAAAACTGAGGAAAGATCTAAAAATGTTAGAGATCAAAAACTCTGTCATAGAAATGAAGAATGCCTTTGATGAGCTCATTGTTAGATTGAGATAATGGCTAAGGAAATATTTGATTTTGAGGATATATCAATAGAAATGTCCCAAACTGAAAACAAATGAGTAAAAAAAAAGACTAAAAAAGTAAAACAGAAAGTCTAAGAACACAGGAACTACTACAAAAAGTATAATGTGCACAATATGAAACTACCAGAAGAAGAAGAAAAAATGAACAAAAAATATATTTAAGGCAATAATGACTGAGAATTTTCTCAGTGTAAATCAAAAACTAAACGACAGGAATAGCTGGGATGGCTCAGCGGGTAAAGTGCTCACTTTGAAGCCCCGAGGACCGAGGATCAAATCCCAGCCCCGGCCCATGCGGACCCACATGCTGCACTGGGGTGTGCCCCAGTTCAGTTCTTGCCAGGACCTATGTGGGAGGCTCCCGGCCCGGTTCCCACTCTGAACAGCCCTGTGTCCGCCTGTGGAGTGAAACTATATGGAAAATTAATGTCAACTATGGAGACTGCTCTGGGCCCTTCCCCTTCTCTCTGTCTCTCTCTGTCAAAAATCAATAAAATAAATCTTAAAAAACAAAAACAACAACAACAAAAAACTAAACTACAAATCCAGGAAGCCCAGTGAAATTAACTAGGATAAAAGACAAAAACAAACAAAAATCCAAAATACTATACCTATATCTATCGTATTCAACCATAGAAACGAAAAAATAAAGAAAATAACACTGAAATAAACCATGGATAAAATATACTTTACCTGTAGATGAATGTAGCTAAAAATTACATCCAATTTCTCAGAAAATTCTTTTAAGATTTATTTTATTGCTTTTGACAGAGATAGAAAGAGACAGAGGCAGAGAAAGAAAGAGACAGAGAGAAGGGGGAGGGCTCAGAACAGTCTCCAGAGTTGTATAACATCAGTTTTTGACATGGTTTCATTCCACACAAGTGGGAAGGGGCTGGGAATGGCTGGAACAAGACCGGGGGCCACCCCACATGGGAGGTGTGCCCCCATAAACTGGGGTTAAACCGGGGGCCTTCTACATGGGAAGCTCACCCCAGCAAGAACCAAACTGGGGACACCCAACATGGGCAGCACAACCAGTTCAGTGTATGGGCTCACACAGCCCAGGGCCAGGACTCAATTCTTGGACCCCAGGGCTGCAAAGTAGACATTCAACCTGCTGAGCCATTCTGGCGTCTCCTCAGAAACTATTAAAGCAAGAATAAATTGTTGTGAAACAATGCTGAGAAAAATAAATCCACCAATCTGGAATGCTATATCCTGAAAAGTTATCCTTCAAAAGAGGAGGATTAAGAATTTAGGCAAACAGGGGAAGCCATGATGGCTTAGTGGGTTAAGCTCTTACTTTGCAGCCCCAGGGACCGAGGATCGAATCACAGCCCCGGCCCGTGTGAACCCATATGCTGAACTGAGGAGTGCCCCCAGTTCAGTTCTCACCGTGGTGAGAACCCAGCCCAGCTCCTGCACTGTGCAGCCCCGTGCCTACCTGTGGAGAATGAAACTATGTGGAAAAACCAATGATGTGCAACTATGGAGACTGTTCTGGGCCCTCTCCCTTCTCTCTGTCTCTGTCTCTATCTCTGTATCTCTCTCTCTCTGTCAAAAACAATAAAAATAAATCTTTAAAAGAATTTAGGCAAACAAACAAGGAGGGAATTTCTTATATGTAGTTGCACCTTTCATTAAAAAGGTCTTCAAAGAGAAAATTATTATAAGTCAGAAACTAAAGACTATGTAAACAAAGAAAAAGCATTAGAGAAGACATGTTAATTTTTTTCTTAAGTTATCTAACAGATAATAACACATATTGTAATACATAAACATAGTACTATAAAATTGCTGGAACCTATGTAGTTTTTACTAACCAATGTCACCCTAATAAATGTAATAATAAAAGCTTAAAAACAATAATAGATTCAGTGTTTTGTTTATATATACTTGCATATGTTTGTATTTACTTATATGACTTATAAAAACATTTATTTATTTAAGTGTAAATTAAATGATTGACAATAATGATGCAAGTGTTAGTAGAGAGGATTTGGAAATATTTTATTATTATAAGTACTTGCTCTACCTGTAAAGTGGCATAGTATTATTTAAAAGTGGGTGAATAGGCAAAGTATGGAGGAATTTTAAGACAGGGATATTATTTTATATGATTCTATAATATGCATAGTGGTAACTGTACACTTGTCAAAATTTGTAGAATGTTGTACATTCCATTGTAATCTGGGTGTATTTTAAATTATAATATAGTTAACCCTATTATAAACTATGTAATTTCAGTCATAATAATACATTGATATAGATTAATCAAACACAGTAAATGTACTACCTTGGTGGAAATGGGTGTGCATATGTGGAGATAGGAGTATATGTGAACTTCAGTTTCTGTTCAATTTTGCGATAGATTAAAAACTACCATAATATTGATCTCCACATTAAAAAAGTAAAGAGGATAACAAAGTGGGCTTTCTTACATCTTGACATCTAGCAAGATATCAGGCTAGATGCCTGCCACTGCTGCTTGAAGTGCTAGTTGCTTGAGTTCCAGATGCTTGAGAGTACCAGCTTGATTGCCACCTAATAGAGAGTCTACTTACATTTATCTGACCTCTACCAACTTCCGTGCCTGCTGTTTATCTGACAGTCTACTTTATTTAGTTGTTTTATTGATTGGCTGATTGATCGATTGATTGATTGTAGTAATACTAATAAGAGTAAAAATTAGTCTTTTGAATAAGAATAGTATCATGCGCAGGTCTGATTTAGGTCCTACTGCTGATGGGCAGGTTCATTAAAGAAAATTACCATTCATTTATTCATTTATTCAGGAAAATTTACTTGGTTCCTGTGACTCAGATACTGCTTTTTGAGTACACGAGAGGCATGTTACTGCCCGCTATGGTAAATATAATTTACTTTAGAACAAGTTTGTCCAACAAGCAGCCTGTGGGCTGCATGCAGCCCAGGATAGCTTTGAACGTAGCCCAACAGACATTTTAAAATTTTTTAAAACATTATGTGGGGAAGCAGAATTGGATCAGTGGGTTGAGCAACCGTCTTGCAACCCTTGGGTCCATGGATCAAATCCCAGATCCAGCCTGTGCGGACCCATGTGCTGAACTGGGGTGTGCCCACAGTTCAGTTCTCACCTGGGTGAGCTTCCTATGTGGGAGACCACAGGCCAGGTTCTTGCCTGGTGCAGGCCCATATCCACTTGTGAAATGAAGCTATGTAGAAATCATTTGATGTGCAGCTGTGGAGACTGCTCTGGGTCCTCCCCCTTCTCTCTGTCTCTCTCTCTCTTTCTCTCTCTCTGTCAAAAACAATAAAAATAAGTCTTTAAAAATATTATGAGATTCTTTTGTGATTTTTTTTTTAGCACATCAGTTATTATCAGTGTTAGTGTATTTTAAGTGTGGTCCAAGACAATTCTTCCAATTTGGCTCAGGAAAGCCAAAAGTTTGGACACCCTGCATTAGCCAAATTTCCATCTCTGTCTGGGTATTCATACTGTAACTAGACTACAGTACTTGGACTCAAATTTTAGATTCACCTCTTTCTGTTATACATATGAATGTGTGCAAGTAATTTGATCTTCCTCAGCCTCAGTTTTCTAATTTGTAAAATGAGGATAACATAACTTCTTTCCGTGGAATGTGTAGAGGCTAAAATTGAGACAGTCAACCACTGGCACATAGCCTTCATCTTAGGGTGGTTGCTACTGATTGATGGATCTTGGTTTCTGATCTTGGAGTGGCAGACATGCCCAGGTATCATTGACAGGTGTTAATTAGGGTGTAGCTCACAGTTTCTTAGCAGTAGTATATGGGTGAGATTTATAAAGGCCAAGCTCTGGTACTTTCTTCCAGGTTATGGCTCCTCATACCCAAGACAGAAACATGGCTGTTTATTATAATAATTAAGTATTATGTATGTAATTGTGTGTGTTATATTTTTATAAGACCAGTAGCACAGTAGGCTTGTTTACACAAGCTACACCACAAACACTTGAGTAATGCGTTGTGCCATGGGCATTATGTTGGCTACAATAGAAAGTTTTCAGCTCCATTTTATTCTTACAGTACCACCATTATATATACTGTCTGTTGTTGACTGAAACTTGGTTATGTGGTACATGATTTTATTGACAAAATTGGAAAGAATTGTCATCATGACAATATTATCTTATTATTTATGAATAAAAACTCTCCATTTATTTAGTTCTTTTTTAATTTCTTTTGCCAGAGTTTTGTAGTTTTCCTCATATAAATTTTCTCCATAATTTTTTGATTCATACTTAAATATTTCAGGAGGTACTAATATAAATAGAATTGTGTTTTCATTTTTAAATCCTTCTTATTTATTGCTGGTATATAATACGGTATTTGACTGTGCATATTTAGTAATCTGTCTTGAAAACTTGTTATAATTATTATTAGTTCTAACAGGTATTTTTCCCAATTTGAACTTTTTATGCAATCATGTTATCTATAAACATAAACAATTTAAAATTTTTGTTTTATAATTGATACATTTTTCTTTTTCTTATTGATTCTTTTTTTTCCTTACGTCTTCTCCTTCTTTCACTTCCCTTCTCTTCCCCTCCCCTTCTTTTCCCGTTTATTATTTCATTGTCTAGGACAAGTTTGTCCAACCTGCAGCCCATAGGCAGTATGTGGCCCAGGACATCTTTAAATGCAGCTCAACACAAATTTGTGAACTTTTTAAAAACATTGCAAAAACATTTTGTGAATTATTTTTTTGTGGCTGACCAGCTATTATTAATGTTATTGTGTTTTATGTGTAACCCAAGACAATTCTTCTTCCAAAGTATGCACAGAAGACAAAATAAACACCCTGACCTATAACTTTCAATAAAATATTTCAAAGAAATAATTAACAGGACTATCCTTGGCTTGTACCTAATTTTACTTAAAAAGCTTCTAGTTTCTCATTATAACCCATGATTGTTTTTTTTAATAGATGTTCTTTATTAAATTAAGGCAGTATTCTCTATTTCTCACTTATAGACATCCTGTATCATGAATAAATTAAATTTTGTTAAATGTTTCTTCCACACTATTAATATTTTTTTGTGATTTTCTAGGGGCAGAACTTTTTTTTCAAATATACTTTGAAGTTTTACATCCTTATCTTCATCTTCTGACTCTATATCTTCCTATATAGCTACTTAGTACTGTACACTAATATATAAAGGCCCTGAACCACACTTCAACCATAAGACCACATGTGGTGTTATTTTAAAACCCCCAAGGGAAATCATTGCCTATACAGATGTTTTCAAAATCTCCACTGTTATTTTAATTAAGACCGCATTCAAAATTCGTTGTGTGTGTCTGCTTCGACAATGTGTAATCCTTTGTACCTAAAACTTGAAGTGATAATCTTTGTTGGCCTTTGGTTTACAATTAAGAAAAAAAAAATATATATATAGGTCCTCAGGGGACTGATATCCATGTTAATCAAATCTTCTATGGGGTGGTGCCATGCACTTAAGGGGGAGAGAAGGCTGGTAAAGATAAATGGCTATGGTTCAGCAAAACAGCCATGCATGATAGAATCACACCAGTGATCTATTACTTCTTATGTGAATTTTGGCAAATTATGTATGGTATTTTGAAGAATGGGTTTATTTTATCTGGGTTATCAAATGTGTAGATATAAAGTTGTTCAAGCTATTCGTTTGTTACCTCTCTTTTATTATTCTTATGATATCTTTTGGCGCTGTAGTGATGCTTCCTGTTTCATTAGTGATATTAGTAATATATGTCTTTTATTTATTTATTTATTTATTATGATTATTTTTTAAAGATTTATTTTTATTGTTTTTGACAGAGAATGAAACGCAGAGACAGAGACAGAGAGAAGGGGGGGTGGAGCCCAGAATAGTCTCCATAGTTGTACATCATCGTTTTTTCCACGTAGTTTCATTTCACAGGTGGGCGCAGGGCTGCACAGGGCAGGAACTGGGCTGTGGTCTTACCCCGGCAAGAACTGAACTAGGGGCACTCCCCAGTTCAGCATATGGGTCCACACGGGCTGGGGCTGGGATTTGATCCTCAGTCTCCGGGCTGCAAAGTGAGCACTTAACCCACTGAGCCATCCCGGCTTCCCTATATTTATTTTTCGAACTATTATATTTAGAGGTTTCTCCTTTTTAGTGATCTTTCTAAAGACCTAACTTGTTTGTTTTATTTATCTTTTTTATTTGTTTTTAATTTGATTGATTTTTGCTTTATTTTTTATTATTTAAATTATTTTGCTTACTCTAGATTCAGTATGCTTTTTATCCCATAAGATGAAGATTTAGACTAGTGATATAAGATCTTTTTTTATTTTTCGACATATGCATTTATTGTCATATATTTCCTTCTGTTTAGAAGGAAATTTTGCTATAGCCTACAAACTTTGATAAGCTATATTGTTATATTTATAGTTAAAAATATTTTCATCTTTCTTCAGGTTTCTTTCACACGTTTTATTTAGAATTTGTAAAGTTAATCTAAATATTTTGAGACTTTTCAGGTGTATCTTTGTTATTGATTTTAAAATTGTTACTTTTTCTCTTTCTCTTCCAACAGCATAAGGGATTTTCCTCAGATTTTTATTCTGAGAACCTGATAGAGTTCCTGAAAATTAAACTCACAAAACTATAATACAAAAGCCCTCTATTTTTGGTTTGCTCTTGAGTTTCTACTCTTAGATTTATTCACATTAATACTTTCAGTAATTCCTCAATTATAGTCCAATTGCTCTTTCCTCTTATGAGTTCCTATGAGGATTCTTTTTTAAAATAAATTATATGCTTTAAAGATTTATTTTTATTGGGTTTTTGTTGTTGTTGTTTGTTTTTGTTGTTGTTGTGTTTTTTTACAGAAAGGCAGAGAAAGACAAAGAGAAGGGGGAAGGCCCAGAGCAGTCTCCACAGTTGACAGCATTAGTTTTCCATATAGTTTTACTCCACAGGTGGGTGTGAGGCTGCACAAGGCAGGAACTAAGCCAGGAGCCTCCCGCATAGGACCTGGCAAAAACTAAACCAGGGGCTCACCCAAGTTCAGCACATGGATCTGCATGGGCTGGGCCCAGGATTCGATCTTCAGGCTCCAGGGCTGCAAAGCAAGCACTCAACCCACTGAGCCAGCTTTCCCACCCAGGAGGTTTCTGATTAAATTTTTTGCTCCAGTAAATTGTGATTATCTGTATTATTTTTACCTTCCTTCATTATTGTGACAATTGTTTGCTCTATAACATCACTTTTCTGGTGAAGCTGAGAAACATTGTTAATTTTGTTCAGCTTTTTATTTTTTAATTTGGAGTGGAATCTTCTAATGCTGCAAACATCCTAGATCAGAAATTGGCAACCTCCACCTTCATATTGGAGAGATAATTCGTTTAAATTTTATGTAATTGCTGATGAGAAATTTACTCAACCTTAGTTGTTTTTTTTTTTAGTATACTTTTCTGTGTATGTTACACCATTTTTCCTCTTATTTTTTACATTATTACCTTTTTCATGTTTATTTGATTTTTTTTTGTAGGAAACACCTTTATTACCCTTTTCATTTATTTTAAATTCATGAATATGATTTGGATACTTTTTTATGATTGCAATAGGAATTACTTTTAAAATATTAATCTTATAATAATTTATTTTAAATCAATATCAATTAATTTTAGCAGAACGCAAAAATCTCTGCTCCTATACATCCCTGTTCTTCTCCACATATATTGTTGTTGTCATATATTACATCTTTAAATATTGTGTGCTCAAAAATATATTTTCTTGATTATTTATATACATTTGTCTCTTATATCTTATATAAAGTAGAAAAGTATAGTTGCAATCCAATAACACAACACTGACATATATTTTCTCTTGTATCCACTTTTATTGGAAATCTGTATTTCTTCATTTGGCATTGAGTTACTGTGTAGTATCATTTTATTTTAATATAAAGTAATTATGTATTTTAGATAAGATTCATTTAAGGGTGATTAACTTCTTTATCTTTTACTATTTGTGAATGTTTTACTTTCTTACTGAGTTTTGATGGATATATTTACAAGTTAGTAACTTCTTGGCTGCATTTTTTCCCCCTGCCATTCCTTCATATATTTCATGCCACCAATTTCTGGAAGAGTTTCCAAGATTTTGGAGAAGAAGCCAGCTGTTATTTTATTGAGAATTTCTTATACACGATTAACAAGAGATCATTCTTTCCTTTTGCTGCTCTTAAAGTTCTGTCTTTTTCTATGTTGATCAACACTTTTATAATGTGTCTACTGTTGTATCTGCTGAAGGTAATGTTACTTGTAGCTTATTTAGTTTCTTGGATATGTAGATTCATGTTTTTCATCAAATTTGTGAAGATTTTGGCAATTATTTTTTAAACATTATTTTTGATTATTTCTCTTTTCTCTTTCTAGGAGTTCCATAACACATATATTTCTCTTATTAAAGGTACCCCACATGTCACTAGGGCTCTGTTTAGTATTCTTTATTCTTTCTTTTTTCTTGTCCTCAGACTCAGTAATTTCAACTGTCTTGTTATCTAGCTTGCTGAATCTTCATTCTGACTGCTCAAATCTGTTATTTTTTTTATTGACAAATTTATTGGGGTGACATTGGTTGGCAACATAGTTTCCAGGTGTACAAATCTACATTACATCATCTATGCATTGCATTATGTGCTCCTTACCCAGAATTAGCTCTTCCTCCACCACGTATCAGCTGCCCACAACCAACTCCCCTGCCCCTACACTGTCCCTTCACCCTCCTTCCTTACCTTCAGGTAACAATCAAACTACTGAATGTGTCCATAAGTTTTTGTGCCTTTGTTACTTTCAGTTTTATGTTCTACATATAAGTGAGGTCATATGTTTCTTGATTCTGTCAAACTCACTTATTTCGCTTAATAAGATGGTTTCAAGGTCCATCCATGTGATCAAATGACTGTATTTCATCTTTCCTTATTGCTGAATAATATTCCATTGGGTAAGTGTACCACAATTTCTTTATCCAGTCATCTATCGAAGGACACTTTGGTTGTTTCCAGGAGTTGGCCACTGTAAACAGTGCTGCAATGAACATTCGGGTACAGATATCTTTGCGGATTAAGGTTTTTAGGTTATACATCCAGTAGAGGGATTGCTGGGTCAAACAGCAATTCCATTTCTAATTTTTTGCGGGATCTCCATACTGTCTTCTATAGTGGTTGTACCCATTTACATTCCCACCAGCAGTGTATGAGGGTTCCTTTTTCTCCATAGCCTCTCCAGCTGATTATATCCACTTTAACAGGTATGAGATGATATCTCATTGTGGCTTTTATTTGCATCTCTCTAATTGCTAGTGATGTTGAGCATTTTTTCATATATCTGTTGGCCGTTTGTATATCTTCTTGAGAGAAGTGTCTGTTTAGGTCTTCTGCTCATTTTTCATTTGGATTGCTTGTTTTTTGTTGTTGAGTTGTACAAGTTCTTTGTATATTTTTTATATTAGTATCCTATCTGAGACATTGTCTGCAAATATTTTCTCCAAGTTATTTGGTTGCCTCTTTGCTTTGTTGATGGTCTCCTTTGCAGTAAAGAAGTTTTTAGTTTGATGAAGTACCATTCATTTATTTTTGCTTTTACTTCCTTTCCCACTGAGATCAGGTTCATAAAGTCTTCCCTAAACCCCAGCTATATAAGTTTAGTACCTATATTTTCTTCTATGCAAGTTATTGTTTTGGGGCTTATTTGGAGATCTTTAATTCATTTTGAGTTATTTTTGGTATATAATGAGAGATTATAATTCATATTCAGTCTTTTACAGGTAGTTTTTCAATTTTTTTAAATTTAATGATTTTTTGAAGATTAATTTTATTGTTTTCGACAGAGAGAGAGAGAGAGAGAGAGAGAGAGAGAGAGAGAGAGAGACAAAGACAGAAAGAGACAGTGAGGAGGGGGAGAGCCCAGAGCAGTCTACATAGTTGTGCATCATCAGATTTCAACATGGTTTCATTCCACACAGGTGAGTGGGGGCTGTGCAGGGCAGGAACTGGGCCAGGGGCCTCTTGCATGGGAGGCATGACCCCTTGAGCCTGGGACCAAACCAAGGAGCTGAGACCCGAACTGGGGGCCTCCTGGATACGAAGCACACACCAGTTCAACATATGGGTCCACAGAGGCTGGGCCCGGGATTTGATCCTCAGTCCCCACAGCTGCAAAGCAAGCACTTAACCAGCTGAGCCATCCTGGCTTCCCCAGGTTTTCCAATTCTCCCAGCATCATTTACTAAAGAGGCTTTCTTTTCCCCACTGCATATTTTTTGCTCCTTTGTCAAAAATAATCTGTCCATATATTTGTAGGTTTATTTCTGGGTTTTCAGTTCTGTTCCATTGTTCTGTGTATCTGTTTTTCTGCTAATAAAAAGCTGTTTTGATTACTGAGGCTTTGTCGTAAATATTCAAGTCAGGCAATCGGATACCTGCAGCTTTATTCTTTCTTCTTAGGCTAGCTTTGGCAACTTGGGGTCTTTCGTTGTTCCATACAAATTTAATGATTTTTAAAATTTTTTATTTATTGACAGAATGTTTGTGGAATTTTGATGAGAATGGCATTAAATCTTTATATTGCTTTGAGTAATATGGCCATTTTAACTATGTTGATTCTTCCAATCCATGAACACGGAATTTCTTTCCATTTCTTTGTGTCTTCTTTAATTTCTTTTAACAGCGTCTTGTAGTTTTCAGTGTATCAGTTTTTCATGTTCTTTGTTAGATTTATTCCTAGGTATTTTATTTTTTTGTTTGCAATCCCAAAAGGAATGGATCTTCTCATCTCTCTTTCTAAAGTTTCATTTTTGTCATATAAAAATGCAGTTAATTTTTGCAAATTAATTTTCTATCCTGCAACTTTACTATATTTGTCTATTGTTTGTAATAGATTTCTGATAGAGTCTTTAGAGTTTTCCAGTTAAAGGATCATGTCATCTGCAAAGAGTGAGAGTTCGACTTCTTCTCTCCCAATTCTAATGCCTTTTATATCTTTCTCTTGCCTGATTGCTCTGGCTAGAACTTCTAGCACTATGTTGAATAGCAATGGTATGAGGGGGCATCCCTGTCTTGTTGCTGATTATAAAAAAACAGGCTTCAGCTTTTCCCCACTCAGTATAATATTTGCTGAGGGTTTGTCATATACAGTCTTTATTATGCTGAGGTATTTTTCTTCAATTCATATTTTATTTAAAGTTTTTATTATAAATGGGTGTTGTATTTTGTCAAATGCTTGCTGTGCATCAATTGAGATAATCATGTTTTTTTTTGTTTGTTTGTTTGTTTTTCTTCTTATTATATTTTATTGTTAAATTTAAAGGGGTGACATTGGTTGGTAACAATTACATAGTTTCCTGATGCACAAGTCCACATCACATCACTCATGCATTGCATTATGTGCCCAGCTCCCAGAATCAGGTCCCCCTCCACCACCATATATCCGGTGCCCACTCCGCCCTCCCCCCACAACTCTCCCTCCTCCCTCCTCTCCAGGTAAACACCAAACTATTGAGTGTGTCCATAATGCTGGTGCCCTCTCCCACCTCCCCTCCCTCTCTCC